>JABFEP010002290.1:0-21550 GCA_013618265.1 Fusarium albidum
CTGGTGGGATGACTACTTTGCGATATGCTGCTATGTGTGTTTGGCTGTATCTGGTGATGGGCTCGTTTTGCTTACTTGAGTAGGCCATGGCTGTTGCATGGGCTGTCATGATTCCTCTGTGTATGTTCCCCCTTCTGTCGTGTGATCCATGCTGACATTGACCAGGGATAGAGAGAGGCTTTGGCTTGCACGCCACCGAGATCGACGGCATGGCCTTTGAGGACGCCAACTCCCTGACGAAAAAGTACCTCTTCTTCATCGAACACCTATACGCCTTCACGCTCTTCTTTGCAAAGATGTCCATCCTGAGCTTCTACTGGCGCATGTTCCGCGTCACAAACATCAAGGTTGCCATCCAGATCCTCATGGTCTGCTCCGTCCTCTGGGTCCTGGCTCGGGTAGGTCACGGCATTTGCTGCGAGCATACTTGATACTGAGTTTGAGCCTGTGCAGACGTTCCTCACCACCTTCCACTGCGTCCCCGTGTACGCCTTCTGGGACTTTTCCGTCGAGGACGCAACGTGCGCTATCGAGAGCTCCAAGTTCTTCTTCGGCACCGTCCTCGCTCACGTCATCCTCGATGTCCTCATCCTCATACTGCCCATTGTGCAGATCCAGAAGCTGCAGCTGCCAAAGATGCAAAAGGTGGGCATCATACTCATGTTTATGTTTGGCATCCTGTAGGTCATGGTTCTGTCGCTCAACTATCCCTCATCTAATCAGATGCAGAGTCTGTGTTGCTGGCACGGTCATTGTCGCCGTGTCGACCACTTTCGACAGCAATTCGCCAGACATGACTTGGAACTTGGCCCCCATCATCATCTGGGCGACGGTCGAGGTCAACCTGGTCACCATCTCCAGTAGGTTATTCCCTCGTCCGTATCTTCAGAGCCAACAGTTATTCAGCCTGCCTCCCCACGATCCGACCCGCCTGCGTATACCTCTTGTCTGGTAGAAACCCACCCTCCAGCATCGGCTCCAACACGTACGACAACGAAACCTACACCCGCAGTCAGATCAAGAAGTCGCTCCGCCTCTCCACCATGCACAAATACGAATCGAGCTCGACGCACGGCCTCGCCAACCGCGAAGGTAGTCGCGACTCCATCTCGGACGACTTTGAGACCCACGCGCTGGACAGATACAGCGGCACTATTTCCACCGTCACGGGGCCAACCGGCTTCGACTCTGATGATGCGCCCAAGGCGGGTGCGTTTGGCGGAGGTATCATGGTGAAGAACGAGACGATGGTACGGGTGTCGACGGCGAAACCACGCCGGGGCTGACCTTGGCTCCTTCAAACTCTTGTATGACTAGGATCGACGACAATTTAATCTAAATGTTCCACGGCCGATACAGGGTGTGCCTAAGACGCTGTCGATAAGTGACGGCATTGTTTCGTGGCCTTGGTTGGCTGTCTCCGAATTATTAGCTTCCGGGGCTCAGGAGGCTCGTCCCCCGGATTTGAAAAGTTTATGGTTGCAGTGAGCTTGAATGCCCCGATTGGACTCGGTCTGTTTCGATCTATACCTGTGGCATAAGAGGTTGCTCGGCATGTGACTGATGTTCCATCGAACAGGCCAGAGGGAGGCCTGGTCTGATCATTGATGTAGGCACAGGACACTGCTACGAAATATGTGGAGCTTGGTAGTGGTCTCGAGTGAGCTCCATCGAGCTGGTCTCTCAGCGTGTTAAATAGAATACTTGGTGCTTCTGGCGTACGGTGAGAGATACTTTGTGTCCTTAGTCAGTGCACTTACTTCCTCCCTAGAGCATGTAGTTGACCACCCTAATACCTACTTCCCGTCCTGCCGCCCCCTTTAACTTCCAACCCCCTCAAAGGCATTGTGGTGCTCTTCTAGATCTCTGCTTGTACGCCAGATCTTCATGACAATGCAGGCAGTCTTGTCGAGGGCTGGGTACAGCCGGGTGAAACCTCCGAATAGGAACTTCCCCTTAGGCAATGGCCCTCAGATATCCATCCCCCAGTGATTCCGGGCCGATTATCGCCGTGACTTCCGCGGATCTCTCGGAAGATCCGATCACACGATCGGATTCGCCGGCCGGTCTCGGCACGGGGACGGCACGGGTCAACAGCCCCGAGTGTGAGGAGTCTTGGTCGTGGATATCCTTGGATCTCAAAGGGATGATTAAAGGCTTTCGCTAGATTGTGCTGCGATCTAGCCATCACCGAAAAAACGGCGCCCAATTTGTAACTTGGAGGTTCATGATAGTCCCAAGAGCGTCACTCGGTGTTGATGATAGCAGGAATCGGGATACTCTGGCTTGGTAGAATGTGGGGGGACTCCCCCGCAGTTTCTGGCTCCAATCTCGGGTTCCGGTCTCCGTCTCCGTCTCTCATCACCTTCTCTGCCTGTGCCCTCGAACGCATTTTCTCCCACAAGTTGACCACTTCAACACCCAAGTAACGACATGATGAAGACGCGGAAATCAAGACAGTATAGACGCGTTGCTCAAGCATGTGAAACCTGCAGGTAAGACCAGATCGACGAGGGCCATTGTAGCCTCAGTGAACTGATACCAGGCTATGGACTGTAGACGAAAGAAGATACGCTGTCCTGGTGAAAAGCCAACGTGCTCGGCCTGTGCCCGCCTTCGACAGCAGTGCTTCTATGCGGATGGGGACCACATGAGCGAGCAGGCTGTGGCTGATCTCGAGAGCAGGGTGGTACGCTTCAGTCTGCAGAACTTCCAGTGGCTTGACTAATGGCACCTAGACGGACCGCCTATCGCAGCTTGAAGACAAGTTGGACAGAATCATCAACAAGGTGGAGTAGGTTCGACAAGATTCAGGCCTTACCATTCACATCTCGTTGGTTCAGGTACGAGGCTGACTGTTGAAAATCAGCAGACCCAAGTCGACACAGGAGGATACCCCTTCAGTTTCTGGTAGCGGACCCAGCATATCAATATCCTCGCCAGCAACTGCACATCAGTTTCCCGTGCCATCGTGAGTTATCGTTCGAGTGGCGTGTTGTTTCCGCTGACTTATTCAGAATATCGTTGCCGAGGGCAATAATCGCTAGGGCAGTCGACATTTACTTTGAACGGATTCATCGGCAGCCGCTGTGGCTATTTGATGCGGATTCCTCCGCAATCCTCGAGTCGAGCGAGGAACTGGTCTATGTTCTCTTGGCTCTGAGCTTGACCTATTTTGCCGTGGACTTTGAACATGTCGATTTGAAAAGGCCTGCTTTCTATAGTGACACGGCTAGAAGACTCATCATGCTCAGGATCGCCGATGGGAGTCCAGGCCCCCAGACCCTTCAAGCACTCTGCCTTTTAGCATTCTTCAACATAGTTTGTAAGTATTGATTCTCTTCAATTGCTATGCCTCGTGAATACTCACAACCGAGTAGCCGGCGACATGGCACGGGCTGGCCTCAACACGGCTCTTGTTAAAAACCTCGCCCAGTACACGGCGCTTGGATGGACACTGCCGAATGACCCACAGTCCTCTCAGGAGCAGTCACGACTGTTCTGGAGCATCTATTTCCTGGATACGTTCTACGGTCCCCCGACGCTGGTGCCTCTACTCCACGACATTCAGGCACCCGTTTTCTCGACTGTCCAGACTCGCCTCGCATCAACCCCTTGTCCACCACTTCCTGGCCAATCTTCTGCTGCCCTAGAAGAGACTCTTCCGGGTATATGGTCGCATTCATTGAGAATATGCAGTCTATGGGGCGACATTAGGGTTTACATTTCGACATGTTTTGAACTCTCGGCTGAACATCCATGGAAATCCTCCTCCGGGTACACCACGCTGTGCTCACGTCTAATGGAGCTTGAAATGGCTCATCCGAAATCACTCAGCTATAACACGGTCAACTTTCCCGACCGGTCTTCCCAAGAGGTCCAGGATTACAGGTCTGAGTGGCTACCCTGGGTACGTGTTCAAGTTACATATCACGCCACCCACTGCATCCTCAACCATCCATTTCTCTACTCAATCAAGGCGTCAAAGCAGACATTAGGGGCAAACACGTTTTGGAGAGCGTCATCTGAAAAGGCCCTCCGACATTGTACCTGGATTTCTCGATTGATAAGGATGGCGAGTGAGAAGGGGCTCGGGTTGAATGACCCTTTCTTTGCCCAGGCAGCTGCCATTGCTGGTACACTGCATCTGTACTGGACACGGTCCAGTGATCAGGGGCTGCGAGATTCAGCGGTGACAAATCTTGATATTTGCAGGGCTCTTATTGCTGAGTTGGCTTTGCACTGGCCTGTTTGTGCATCAATTGTTGGTTCCATACCACTCTCATTGGACGTGTGCTGATATTGCCATAGGAACAAAATTTGAACCAGTTCATTGGACTTGTTGGCCGGCAACAGCAGCAACCCGCGTCTGAATCAGCTAAGGTAGTAGACAAGACGTCCCTGACGTGGATGCTCTTGGATATAACTGCCCCACAGTTCCCAGCCTACTCGGACGATCACAGCGCTGCAAGGGATAGACACCAAGATCATGGATATATGACCGTGGACAGTCCAGGGGATGCGAGGGGGTCTTCTGGGCCAGCGGGGATCCGCGAGTCTACAGCCCACTATGCTTCCCCCCCAGAATGGTTGCCGTCACGGTTAGGTGAGACCTCGCCCGTTGGAGCACGCTTGGATGGGCAAAGTTCACATCAGGGAGTCTTTGGCAACTCGTCCAATGGCTTGCTATCTGGTGACCGGGTGGACACGGCTAACCTTGACCTGTCGTGGGGACCCTGGGAGCATTTGCAGAGAATGGGGGACAACTCGGTTGGCAGTTTAGACTGGCTGGGCTTTGGCAACCTCTGAATTGTGGCTCACTTCTGTATACTATCGCCGTGTCCCTTGGACCGCTCCCTTGGGCAGCACAATCAGCCGAGTTGATGGTGCCCCAGACTAGCTGGGCGCATGTCAACTGCCCAAGGTTAGGAGAGATCAATGAAAGAACCTATGACAGTCATGCAAAACAGGTGGGCCACGTAAATCAGAGGCCGGAATCTCCCCGTGTTTTCCGTGGCGTACGTACGCAAGGTGCTAATTTATCCCGTCAAGGGCCAATTTGCTTCCACGATGCAACTAACCTCAGGGCAAAGCAGCCATTAAATACCCTCTTGAGAGTCTAAATTAGCTCCAAGAGAGTATAATTCTAAGTTTTCCTTAAGCTTTTGTGTTAGCATTGGGTTTTAATGCTAAACTGAGGGGGAAAATAGGGTGTTCTTTGCTGTTGTTGATGCCGGCAAACTTTTCGCATTCTCCTCGCTTCCACGATGCCAAAAGAACACAGTTATTTTACCTCCAATTCGGTATTTAAACCCAATAATTGGCCGGTTTGATAGACGAGTGGTGAGGTGCCGTCCCTAAATCTGGTCGTGACGGTGGTTGCTCGTCTGGCGGACGGCAGCGGACCGAGTCCGGATTCTTTCCGGGTCAAATAATGATGGACATAAGCCTGATCTTTCAAGTAACCGATCAAGACGAAAGCCGCCAGCTGCCCTTTGATTACTACAGAGCATATACAGGCATGCCAAGGAGGTCTGTTCCTGGTAAGCCACTACATCACCCACCTCTGCTCCAGAGCAAAGATAAGAACAAGTCTGGTCAAAGATACGCGAGCCCATCCAGGTCATCACCGGCTGAAACGGCATGGCTTGAGCTCCCCGTATCTCCTTGCCGCCTCTGCTTCCGGATTTGTTCCGTGTTGCTCCCCGTTCACTCCGTTCCTTAGAACCCCCCAGCCCGGATTTTCCGCTCACCTGATCGCCCTTTCAAACCGCTGAGCCGACAGCACCGGAATTGCCGTATCAGTATCCATTCAGCTGCTCAAGTTAAAGTAATGGCCATTTCTATTCTAGACGCGTCAAGAACCTGACCAAGCTAGTTACTACTCAGTACACACCACAGAGCCTATTTGCCTCACGAGAAAGTCAACCATGCCTCTTACCCCAACCTCCTTCAACATCAACTTCCTCACTATTGCTGCAGCAGCCGCTGTAATGGTCGCATTAGTGACAAAGTTTCTCTGGCCAGCATGCTCTACGCAACGGAGCATCAAAAGACTTGGCCGAAACGCAACCACCACCGCGCGGGCACTCCCGTCTTCCTGGTACAGGTCCGAGGAGATTTATCAACTCGAGAGGAGAGCCATATTTTCCAAGAAATGGATCCTCGTCACGCATATACTGAGATTCCCAGAAATAGGCTCCTGGGTACGATACGAAGAAGCCGGGTTCCAGTTCTTCCTCGTCAAGAACAACGAGGGAAAGATCAACGGCTTCCACAACATCTGTCGCCACCGGGGGTTTCCAGTCGTCACAAAGGAACAGGGCCAGTCAAGTGTGCTCTCATGCGAATACCACGGGTGGTCTTATGGCCTAAACGACCAACTCACCAAAGACATGCAAGATTTCGACAAGACCAAGAATGGCCTCTTACCGATCCATGTCCATGTTGATTCAAAGGGATTCATCTGGGTCAACTTGGATTCCTCCAAGAATCCTGAGGCCTGGTCTGAAGAGTTCAACGCCATTGATCGCATGTCTAGACACGAGCCGTTCAACTTTGAGGATTATCACTTTGACCATACCTGGGAGATGAGTGGTGACTACAACTGGAAGACTCTGGCCGACAACTATAACGAGTGCTACCACTGCAAGACGGCACATCCTGATGCTGCGTCTGTGGCGGATATCGAAGCCTACAGGGTCGATACCAAGGGCGGAAACATTGAGCACTTTGCCAACACCTCGGCTGCCCAGGAGAAGGAGGGTCTGACCATAGTCAGCAATTATTATTTCCCCAACGCATGCATGACTGTTTCGTGAGTATTATCCTCCACTTTTGGGGTCATATCTGACAAGTCAAGGCCTAATTTCTTCTACATGATGAGGTGTGTGCCGACCTCGGCCTTCCACTGCTCCATGGAGTATGAGGTCTATCGACACAAGAATGCGAGCGATGAGGATTTCAAGAGAATTGACTCTATGTTCAAACGCATCCTCGGAGAAGATAAATGGCTCTGCAATAACGCCCAAAAGAACTTGAATGCAGGCGTATTCATCAACGGGGAGATGCATCCGAGGATGGAGGAGGGCCCTCTTTACTTCCAGAGCCGGATACGGGAACTCCTGACTCGCCATCACAAGCTTGAAGGAGCTGCTGGGCGGGAAATCAAGCCGGCTGAGCAGATCTTGCCCAGGGGCGTTGAAGAGACAGAGTAAGACATTGGCTTCTGCTGTGATCTGGCATGTGGAAAAGATGCGGTTGCGTTGGAGTGATGAGGGCTGTCTAGGATTGATGCAGACATGCCGGCCTGTGGGGTTGACCAGTAGTGAAGAGGGAAGTTGAATTTCATCATCCTCGATTGCTGTACCTAGGTTTCTATCAGACTGCCCTCATCCTACATCCACAGTTACATCCCTCACTGTACAAACCCCCTCCGACCACTTCTTAGACTCGTCAAAGACGCCCCCAAGCCATGCAAGCGCCCTCGGCTTTCCATTCTCTATCTCGGACACGTGTTCCCCCACCGTGTTCCTCTCGTAGGTAATGTCCGCTCCAGCACCACACATTCTTTGCACCGTCGCGTCTGTCTGTGCCACCGGACAATACTGATCCCCTATCGCCTTGTACACAAACATGGGTATCCTCGGGGCTCCCCTGTGTCCAAGTTTTGCCTGTCTGTCAAATAAATCCTGGAGGATAGGTCCGCGCAGATCCTCAATGCCGCCCACAACGTACGCATAGATATCCTGCCCCGAGAACTTCCTCACCGCGTCGGCAACGTTGATATGTATGACGGACAAGAAATCGCTCTTGGTTTCCGGAACCAGACTACTCTCCAGATATCTCCTCGCGTCGGGGTTCTGTGCTGTGATGCCCAACAGGAAAGCTATCAATGTACCAGCAATAGGACTCTTGTTCAGATTGTCCAGATCGGCGGATATATCATCGACGAGCCCACCCAGTGCAACTCCGGCGATCTGCACCTCAGGAGCATAATGAGGCTGGAGCTCTGCAGCGGCCAATGTCGCGATGGAGCCTCCGCTGTATCCCCATATGGCTGTGTTGATTCCGCCCGTGTTGACGATCTTGTGAACCGCACGGAGGGCGTCGAGCGTTGCATGACCAGCCTGCACACTGGCCCCAAATGCAGCGTCTGGTCCCCAGTGGTCAGGAGCATTGACGATCCAACCCATGGAGAGCATCTTGTTTATGAAGGATGTGCCTGATTTCAGACCGAGGTTGGGCTCTTCCTGAGCAAGCCACGAGTACAAGCCGATGGACGGGCTGGAGTCAAGATTGGCCGAGTTGTAGGCGAACTGGTAAGATAGCAAGGCGACCTTTTCCGAGGGGGAGAAATAGGGAGAAGCGGGCATGAACAAGCTGGTGACGGCCCAGGAGGGTCGGTCCCTCGAATCTGTAGTGCGGTATAGGATGTGGTATGCGGCAGAAGCGTTGATCACGGTGGTCAGGTTCCCTGGGGCAGAGCGGATCCGGAGCACGTCACCAGGCTGTTTGGTTTCGAAGTCGGGGGGCGCCGTGTACCAGGGATCCTGACTTGGGGGGAGAGGTTCAGTATTGGGCGGTTTGTCCAGAAGCATCGCGGCCTCCATTTCCTCGGGGAGGCTGATCAGCCAGTGCAGGGGATTCATCGTGTAGCCTAGAGGACCTGGGAAGGAGTGCTGATGTGCCGAGGCGCTAGATGTCTGCTCGCTGCTATGGAGTTTCGTACAATCTTCTAGGCAGCCAGGCTCTGAGCGAGGGGACGGACGTTTACTTGAAGACTTTGAGGGTTGCGTGTGGTGGAGGTCGGTGAGTGTCGATCGATGCTGACAGATGTGACAGCCCGTGATCAGCTTACAGTACTCACCTTGGGTCTCCCCAAGAGGCCAAGATCGCCGGATATGCCGTCGACATGATGACACCGGCCACAGCTGCTCTAGAATGGAGAAATGGGGCGACGTGGCAGATGCCGTCATGCCCTTGATTACTTTTACCAGCCGTCCAGTATCTCGACCGTGGCAGCTCTAATTGTCAATTTGTGGCTCGAATAATGGGAATAGCATTGATATCATCAGAATTCATGACTGGTTCCAGGACTACTCAGATTCCAACTGCGGTCAACAACACACGACATCACTAACAAGTCGACTGCCCGTTGCCAGTAAAGGTCCCCGGCTGGTACGCGCCACCAGAATCTCCCAGACACTCAGCTACAACAGTATCAGTACAATCCTGAGATGATCCGTATGTCAGACACTTACCAACAGTCACCAGCTTCAGGTTATTCTGCTTGGCCCAGTTGATCAACCAAGGCGTCAGCGTCTGCACCGTGCTCGCATACGTCTCGTGCATGAGTGGAATATGGCCATTTCCCCCAGCCCCAGCCTGCTGAAACCGCTGCTGGCTCTGCTGAGCCGTCTGGCCATTCCAGTCACCCGAGTCCACATCGTTGGTGATGACCTTGTACTTGAGGGACGCCATGGTGGGCAGGACGTTGCCCCCCGTGGCGAGGTACGGAGGTCTCATGTACGCTGGCTTCTTGCCGATGATGTTGACCATGGCCTGCTCGAACCGCTGCATCTCCTGCGTCAGCTGCTGGGTGCTCAGGCTGCCAAAGCTCTGAGGGTGCGTCCACGTGTGGCTGGCGATCTGGTGGCCCGAGTCAAAGGCAGCCTTGATGGCGGCGCGGCTGTTGTAGACGCAGCCGTAGAGAGTGCCCGTCCAGAAGAAGGTGGCCTTGGCACCGGCATTGTTGAGCGTGTTGACGAGCTGAGTAGTGTACTGTCCGGGGCCGTCGTCATAGGCCAGAGCGAGGACGCCGGGTCTGCTGCACTGCCGGATGACAACACCTGCGGCCTGGCGCTCGAATACTTCAACGGGGCTTTCGATTGGAAGACAGGCGATGCTCGTCGCCAGAAGAAGGTTGACGAGAACTTTGAAAAGGGGTGCCATTTTGTCACTGAGTACAGAAGCCAGAAGAGTACAGAGCAGAGGGAGGAGGGCAGCATAAAAGGTGGCTGCCCTCGAAACGTTTCGTTTTAACAGAAACAAGGAAACAAAGTGACAAACATGGCAAACGAGACGTCAACCAATCAGGTTATTCACCCCCGGGATACGGCCACATGGGACGACACGTCGAGCTTAACACACCTCATATACGGGCCTGAAACAAGGACCCAGCTTCAGCCTGAATACCCACTCCGGCCTAATCAAACCACTCGAGCTGATCTTGACTCGACGCTCGTCGCCATTCGACGGGTAAATTCGAGCCGGCAGCGGGGCAACCGGCGCAACATGTGTCGAAATAGCCGTGCCGGGAGCCCTTCTCTTCAGACGACCGGCTCTCATGCCGTGTGGCCCCATGATCGCGGGGCCTGTCGTATCGACGTCCCATTGGGGGCAAGTTTTGCTGCAACCGGACGGCTCGGGCCACGATCCTCCGGCAATGCAGCGAGTACCGAAGCAGTCACAGCTCCGGAGCAGCAGTATCCACCCGTGGTAATTAAAACGGGTTGAGGGAGTCCCTTGATTTCCACCGCGTTTCAATCATTCCTCATTTCTTCACACCATCTTCCGGTTAAAACATCAACATCCCACGGCTATTCAGACGTTTCCTCTCGTCCGGTGAGGTACTCTCTAGCTTTCATCCGGTGAGTGTGCTCCATTAGGAAGTTCTCTCTCATGGGCTACAGTGTCGAAGCACTTGATCCACGGCAGCTAACAGTACAAATAGCCCAGCACCGTCGTCTTGAACCACCAGCCCTCAAGTGGATAACACTACTATCGTCTCTCGCCAGCATGGTCTCCTTCACCTACCTCCTCGCCGCCGTGTCGGCCTTTAGCGGCGCCCTGGCCATCCCTGCCCCCGACAACGCTGAGCTCTCCAAGCGCACCCCCAGCTCTACCGGAACCCACGGCGGCTACTACTACTCGTTCTGGACCGATAACCCCAACACTGTGACGTACACGAACCACAACGGCGGCCAGTTCAGCGTCCAGTGGAGCGGCAACAACGGCAACTTTGTCGGCGGAAAGGGCTGGAACCCCGGTGCTGCTCGGTAGGACCTGACTCCTTCACTCGACTCGATATGCTGACTTGGGAAGCACCATCAACTACTCGGGCACTTATAGCCCCAACGGCAACAGCTACCTTGCGGTGTACGGGTGGACCCGCAACCCCCTGATCGAGTACTACATCGTCGAGAACTTTGGCACCTACAACCCGTCCTCTGGCGCCACCAAGAAGGGCGAGGTCAACGTCGACGGGTCGGTCTACGACATCTACGTCAGCACGCGCACCAACGCCCCGTCCATTGAGGGGACGCGCACCTTCCAGCAGTACTGGTCTGTCCGTCGGAACAAGCGCTCCAGCGGCTCGGTCAACACAGCGACGCACTTTAATGCGTGGCGCAACGTTGGGCTGAACCTCGGCAGCCACGATTACCAGATCCTTGCTGTGGAGGGGTACTACAGCTCTGGTTCTGCCACCATGACTGTCTCTTAGACGTCTGACGGAGGACTTTCGATGAGGAATTAGCTCTTACGTTCTTTTCTTGTATATAGCTTTCATGGTTCCGAAGGCAGCATGCTTCACAAGTCGAATATATACCGCTAGCTATCCACTGGCAGTCTTCAGTTTATGGTAGTTGATGGCATACTGGAGGAATTTAAGCCATCACCAGATTGCGTTGAGCGGAATCATTTCCAGTCGATAGTCGACCGCTACAGTTCGGCTTAGTAATGTTGGTCCAAATTGAGATTCCTACAGCTTCCCCCCCTCCACCCTCCTCCGCTCCCTCTCCCTATCTCTCAACTTCCTCCTCAGAATCTTGCCAGTCGGACTCTTTGGTATCGCCCCGATAAACTCGATCCCCCCCTTGAGCCATTTATACCTCGCCTTGTGCTCCTCCACGTGGCTGTGCAAGTCCCGCGTGATCTGGTCTTCTGGTTTGTCCAGTGAACTGCTCGACCTGACAACAAAAGCCTTGGGGACCTCCCCGGCGCGATCATCAGGGACCTGGATGACTGCGCAGTCGGCCACGTGAGCGTGGGTGAGGAGGTGCGACTCTAACTCTGCAGGGGCGACTTGGTGGCCCTGTGTGTTCGAGTCAGAATATGAGCTCGAGGTACCAAGTTCAAATACGAGCTTGGGTGAATCCATGACGTACCTTTACTTTGATGAGTTCCTTGATTCGGTCAACCACCACAAAGTGTTCGTTCCCAGCTGCAGATTTCCGCACCAGGACTTCATCACCGGTGCGGATCCAACGCCCTTCGTCATCCTCAAAGAAGGTTTCCGAAGTAGCCTTTTCATTGCCAAAGTAGCCCAGAGATACAGAGGGACTCTGTATCAGCAGTTCCCCCGGTGTTTCGTAGTCGGTTATTTCATTTCCATCAATCCCCACAATCTTTGCTTTTGCACCTGGGACGAGTGACCCCGTTGAACCGACGAGGGTGTCCAACTCACTGGTTGTTATAAACACAGTTGCTGTCTCGGTCATTCCTTGTCGAGGTTAGCTTCTGTACTCCCTTGGAGCCTCCATCTTACCGTATCCTTGTCCCAGACGCCACTTTGGATATAGACTCAGCAGATCATCGACAGTTTCCTGCCCCAGAGGAGCCGCACCCGTGTAGACGAACCGGACGCTGCTCAGGTCGTACTTCCGACAGGTATCCTTGCTGCCGAGCATCTGGATTACGATCGGCGGGACAACGCTGATCTGCTGGATCCTGAAGCGGCTGACTGCACCGAGGAAGGACTCAAAGTCGTACCGCGGAAGGACAATGATTTCGTCTCCGCGGTAGGTCCCCAGATGGGTGATGACCATGAGTCCGAATACGTGGCTGAAGGGTAGGAGACCGAGCATCACCTGTGTTTCGATGCCGTCGGCTTTGCGAGATACCGAGTCGAATGTGCGTGTCTGGATGACACCTGCAATGATGTTGTAGTGGGATAGCATGACGGGTTTCTGTGTCGTTAGGAAGTGATTATCTTTGGGATGGTTGACTTACAGGTAGACCAGAGGTGCCGCTGGAGTACAGCAGATACGCAGCTTGGCGAGTCCCCTGTCCGGGTAGCCATTGTAGAGACGGCAAGTCAGAAAGGGTTTTCCCATGGTCAACCAGGTCGTCGATTGTGCGGAAAGGCACGCTGACGTGTGTACCAGGCATTGGGAGGATGAACACGTGGTCTTTGGGTATGCCAACTGCAGTGGCAGCCTTGAGGCCAGTTTCCAACAGCGGGACACAAGTGAAGAGTGCCTTGGCGCGAGAGGTCCTCAGCTGGTGCTCGAGTTCCGAAGAGGAGAGTGCAGCGCTGGCAAGGGCGACTACACCGTACAATCGATGTATCGAGTGCGTAAGGGGGATATAGTCAATCTGGGGATGTTAGGTGCAGCTATTATATTGTTGGAGGTTACTCACTGTGTTGAAGGAAAATACAGCAACGACTTTATCCCATTCAGAGCCATGCTGAGGATGAAAGTCGAGTGCTTGGCCAATTCCTCGAGCAAGGTAGTCCTCCCGTGAGATGACCTCTGCAGCTGTCCGCGTTTTACCAGTGAGTCCACAGGTGTAGGGCGTTTTCGATGTCGCGACTGGGTAACGCCCATATTCGTCTCTGCTCATGAACTCGGCGACGGATATGGAATCCGGTGGACGTATTGGTAGTTCGGGAACCCATGGCGGCGGAAAAAAGACCATGGCTGCAGATGTGAGGGCTTTGCAGAAGTAACGAGAGACGTCCCGAGTCGAGGTTAAATACTGCGTCTTTTTCCTGGTTTCCCCCGCATGTTCCTTCAGACTTGGCAGCATGCTCCCTCTGCACTATTATGCAATCGTCTGCGGAGAGCCGATATCGGGTCAGCAACAGGTCTCACCGCCAGCCTTCTCTGTTGCCCTCAAAGCACCTCTACTTCGGAGCAGCTTCTCCATGGCGTCAAATCGAGCTTCTCGCTTCGCCACGTCTAATCGGTCAGTCATGTCTCTACTCGTGATAATGCACTCACCCCCCTTTGGCAAATGCCGATGCGCCCCTTGAATGGCAAGAGGTCGCGAGTTGAGCACCTCGTCCAAAGGCGTCATTGGGGCTCTCCTCATGGTGACTCCCTCGTCGTAGACACCGATGTAGACGGCGTTGACGTCAGCACCGGCATCAAGCAAGACGCTCGCGCTCTCGATCAGCGATAGGGAGGCCATGCGGTGCAGTAGGGTTCTTCCAGCCGGTCTGGACACCTCGTCTCTTTTTAACAAGGGAACGAGGTACTTTCTCAGCATGGAAGCCAGCTCTGCATCTTGCAGCTCGTTTTCTTCCTCGCTGTACCCACCTTCACGAGCTAGCATGGCAAACATGGGAAACTCTTCGTGCTCCCAATCTGAACTGGCAAATCCATCACTTGCATTGGCTCCATGTTGGAGCAGCACCTCGACGGCGTTGACAAGACGTTCCCCAGCTAAAGCAAGAACCGGTGATCGACCACGGTTATCACAAACATCAAGATGGGCTCCATAAGACAGGAGAAGTTTTGCCGTCCGGATCTGGAACTTCTTTTGAATGTCGTGATCGCCCGTGTATCCGTCAGAGTACTTTGACCCCATGTACATGAGTGCTGTCCTGCCGTCACTTCCCTGGGTATTCACGTCAGCCCCGGCCTCTAGAAGGGCCTCGGCAACTTCCAAGTTCCCAGCGTGGATGGCGAGCATGAGACATGTACTTGTTGTGCCGTCTCGCCAAGCTGTAGCCAGTGAGTTGATATCGTGGTCGTGGTCTTGCAGTGTGTGGATCGTCTCTCCGATCTTGACTCGACGGGTCTCGGGTCCGCCTCTGATCATGGGGTTATAGAACCGAGTTGTTTCACTGATCCAGCGAAATTCACCCGCAATCAGATGATGAAAGGTCCCAATCCCATCTTTAGAGTTTTCCCCTCTCTGTGGACTATGTTCAAGCAAAATCCGGAGTATGCCATGGTCCCAGTTCTGCACAGCCAGGTCAACTGCACTTGGTCCACAGGATGGCCCGAGAATGAACTCGTCGTGGAGGATATCGTCAACCGACTCTGGCCAGTTATCAGGTGTGCTCGTGGCAAATATGAACTGCCTCACACCATCTGGCAACCATGGATCTGCGCCGTGTCTTAAAAGAGCCTGGACGGCCTTCTTGGAAGAAAACTCGACTGCCCAGTGGAGAGGGGCACCTGCCGGGATGGCAAAGGGGTAGTGAAGCATCTTGTCAAAGTGAGCAACTGTAGCATTGACAGGTGCCCCCCGCTTCACTATATGGTCTGCTACATCGGGTATCTCATCCGGGTGAAACGCAATTAACCAGTGAAGACAAGTCGGCCCCTGTCCATAGGGCCGCAGAGTAGGATCAGCCCCGAGGTACAGGAGCAGCACGGCCGTCTCAAACGCTCCGCAGGAACATGCCCTGTATAGAGGAGATTGGCCATGCTGATTGACGACGTTGGTCTCTATAGCTGGTCCAAGGGTATTCAGTACCGTACAGGCTGCTGGGTGACGGAACGAGCAGAGAATATGTATGAGATTGTCATCCAGCTTGTTCAGGGGTTCCTCCGTCGAGATTCCCGACAGAACAGCCTCCTTTTCAAGATCAAGGTATTCCTGCAGGACATCGGGATCCATGTTTGAATAGTCCTGATTGTAGCCGCCAGCTTCTTGAAACTCGGTAAGTGCGTCATCAAAGGCAGACGGGTCTTTTGTCCTGAAAGCCTCGGAGAAAGCCAGGGCCCCAGTAGCGATGGAATCATACGCCCAGTCTGACCTGTATGATTCGAGGGCGTCATCTGGCTGCACACCGTGGTATTCGTAGCAGAGAAAAATGAGGGACTGTGCTTGCGGTACTCCTCCTAGGGCGGCGGTGCGAAGAACCCGGAGCCAGATGTCAGTCATCTCTCGCTCTCCGAGCTCATCCGCCTTGGGATGCTCCCACTTGAGAAACAGGCCAAAGGCTGTTTCAGGGGGGAGCACCTCGTCGTCCTCTGCAAATGCGAATAGGAGGTGCGAAGAGAGCTCGAGGTCAATGTCGGGGATTTCCCACCCCATGCGCCAGAAATTAAAGGCGTCAGAAGCATCGTCGGGGTCGTTTTCGTTATATTTTTTGTCAAGTTTCAGATTTGTAACCTTTTCCGAGATCCTAGGACGGGTTGTCAGTAATGCCATGCTCAAGAGGATAGCAACTCACATAATGACGGTGTCCTGTTGACGACCCCGGAGCCGAGATGAAATGTCTTTTGGTCGATCTTCTGGGTTTTCACATAAGCATGCTTGTAAAAGGCCGTGGTATAAAGCCTTTGGTGCCTCCGGAATATCCTGGAGTTCAAGGTCCTCCAACGCGGACTGGACAGCCGTATCTTCCTCACTCCCCCGAGGAGGACATGTCGTCTCACACAGAATGAACCAGGAAAGCAGTCCAAAAGGGTACACATCGATACCACGAAGAAATTCAATACCCAGCGGCTCTCCGTCATCGTGATGGCGCCTCAGCTCGGGGGCTCGCCACCCCACGGTGCCTCTCCCACGGACCAGATTCCCCGATATCAGGCCTGCGCCGCCGCCAAAATCAGAAAGCTTGGCGGTCCACACAGAGTCCTTTTCAAACACCAAGACGTTGCCCGGTGTGAGATCGGCGTGGACTATGCCAATGTCATGGATCGCGTCAAGCGCGGATGCAATGTCTGCGATGAGGCCTTGTCGAGTCTCGAGCGAAATATCCCCTTTGGAAGTCATAAACGCTCTGAGATCTCCATCGGCCAGCTCGAGTGCAAGAAAGGGAACATTATGCCATGTTTCGTCCACGCCCCATCCAACAATATCGACAATGTTTTTGTGTTTTCGAAGATTCGGGTGGTACAGGGCCGCGAGCTCAACCACCATGTCGAATACCTGACGGCGAGTAGTTGCTGCGAACAAGTCGACGCGCTCTCTAGAATCCAGCGTCAGCTTGGGGGATTTGATGGCTACCATGAACAGGCCGGCAGCTGGCTTCTGGAAGAACCCAATCTGGCCCTTTCGCACGACAAACTGGGCTCCAGAGCCGATGACCCTGGAGTCGAAGATGGGAAAGCATGGTCCTGGGACTCTGAGCTGGTTGAGAAGAAGGGAGAATTCGACAACTGGCAGTCCGGATTTGCCTGTGCTCTCTTCTTCCGACTCTGTGACTGTCAGGCTGTGAAGCCACCGGTTGCTAACAGACAAGTCACTAATGTACGCCGCGAAGGAGACGTGTCCGATCTCAGAGACTGAAGAGGAAGCCATGGTCTGTTGTTGAAGACAGAAAACCTGACCATGGCGGTGATCGGGGTGCCAGATTACAAGGATCGGAAATGCGAAACGCCTCAGCCTCGTTCAGCAGCAATGCATGAACCAAGCCCCATTGTATGCATGGCTGCCCAAATAATCAGGCTGACAGGTCTTTTCTTTGAACAAAAGCCGCGCCCAGAATCCGTGACCAGATCCAACTACAACAGCAGCATCTTGGGTTCATCAGCCAATGGCAGAACTCGCACTGGGAATCGTCGGCCTGGCAATCGGCATACCAGGCTTGATCCAGGCCATCGGGAGCCTTGGAGATGCCATCCTCCAGAACGCCCGGCATTACGACGAGGGCTACTACCGGCGACTCGAACTGGTGATACGGATCAACAAGTCGCAGGTGCAGGAGATACTCCGATACATGGACGAAGACGATGAAAAGATTCCCGACGCCCTCAAGGACGAAGTAGTTCACATGTTCCAGGCCATCAGGGACACCTTTGAGAGACTCATGGCCATGTTCCCCGGAGTTCAACCAGGCAAGAGGATCAAGATATCGGCATCTACAAAAGCCAAAGTCGACGCTGAAGTCCGGGCGATTGAAGAATGGAACACGAGGATTCTCAACCGGACGCTCGTCTTTGTCCTCTTCAGTGGCAGAAAAGCCAAAGCCCCGACATCAGACTCGGGCAGTGAATTCGAGGCTCTAGCCGTGAAAAAGGTGGAGAGACTGCGAGATTCCATCAACCAGTCTCTCGACAAGGCAAAAGAGGAATCCCACCTACTGTTGAACCACCAGGACCATAATCGCCGTCCACTCTCCAACTCGTCACTGGAGCTGACCACGCCAGAAGACAAAGACGACAAGGCATTCATCATCGAATACCGGACCTACAACGATAATGTTTCCGACCGAGAAATTAAACACCAACGCAGCATCGTCCGAGACGTGGCGAGGATCCTCCACCAGGCAGACTCGCAGCTCATGGGCCTTCTCTACTGCTCCGGATTCGTCTGGGACTCGCTAAAGAACCGATTCGAGCTGCACTTCCCTGTCCCAGCAGATCTGCAGAATCCAAGAACCCTCCTCGACTTGCTATCTGATCCGGCGAACCAGAAATCCGGAGTCAGACACCCTCTGAACCATCGCATCAGTCTTGCCAAGAGCATCGTGACAGCAGTATTCGTCCTCCACGCCGCAGGTTTCGTGCACAAGCAGATCCGACCAGACAATGTCGTCGTGTTTGAAGACGCAGACGCGCAACTAGACAAGCAGAGATACCCTTATCTCCTCGGGACGCCATTCCTCGTAGGCTTCGACAACGTCCGCAAGGCAGACGCCGCGTCTCTCCTGCTTCCCATCGAGGACTGGAAGAAGAACGTCTACCTGAGCCCCGAGCGACAGCGCCTCCAGCGGGGCGACGAGTTCCAGATGCACCACGACATGTACAGCCTGGGCGTCGTCCTCCTCGAGATCGCCTTCTGGGCGACGTTCCAGGACAGGAAGTCGGCTCAGCTGGGCAGACGCGTCTGGAAGGATGCCTCGCAGTCGGTCCTGCGTGGGGCGGAGGAGCAAAAGAAGATGTACATGGCCCTGGCGACGGGGGCTGTGCCGCGGCTCATGGGGCAGAAGTATGCGGATGTGGTGGTGGCGTGCTTGACGGGGTTGGAGCTGGAGGATGAGGATGGCATTGTTGTAGGGACGAGGTATGTCACCGAGGTGATACGGAAACTGGAGGAGATATCCATGTAACTGCAGTCTTGGAGACAGTATGCCGGATGACGGCTAATCAACTTGATATAAATGACGCAGTGTGAATCCTACGCCATGGCGCAGTTAACCCTCCGGCTCAAACGGCAAGCTTCGAATACGAGAAAAAGCGGGCTGGATGATAGTGGAAAAAATACTTTTGGCCTAGCCAGCGCTAGTCGGCAGCCTGAGTGTCGCAGATTTTCTTTCATCCCATCTCACCCCCCGTCAGAGCGACGCGGGATTGCGTAATGCGATGCGAAGCCAGGTCACGCGACCAGCCTCTGTCGATGACGGCGTCAGCAAAGGTGGAAGAAGGAAGTTCTTCCAACCAACTATTCACTGCCTTACCAATATCCTGTAGTTTTGTGCCTTGTCGCTATCCAAGCTATACGCACGAGGCTATCGACAAAGATGACCTCTCGGCGTTGCATCCATCGCTGAGAAGAATCCTTCTTCGGGCGCTTATTCCCCTGCAGATGTTTAATTTATGCAGGAGGCATTCTCTCTACATCAAACGCCCACAGGTCAACCTGGACTCGAAAGTTGGACTTATATCGCTGCCCATCGCTGCACATATCCCATCCGTCCATATCGAATCCACCATGCTTCAATCTTTCAAGGAGAGAGCCTCACAGGGCTCTCGATGGGCCCATCTTCTGGTCTCTCGTCAGCCTCCCATCAAGATCCTCGGACTCTTTGTTGCCTTCATTTGCCTCTTGTCGCTATGTGTATTCTCATCGGATATATCATTCCCGTACCAGAGGATCGCCACTCTTGCGCCGGAAGAGACTCGGACTACAGCATCTATAACTTCAACCACAGCGATAACAACAAAGCCAGCAACAAAAACAACCAGCGCAAGCCTCGATGCTGCGAAACCTCGCATTACAGGAACAGACTCGGACATTATCAACTTCTGGGGTCAGCTGGCCAATGAACTATCCAAGGCCGAGCCAACCGGCGACCAAATATCTGCTCCTAGTTCTCTCCCCCGGGACAAGTTCGATCCCCACGGGGCCACTCCGCAGACCGACACGGACGTGATGCATTTACCCAAGGACGACCTCGAGTCGCTGAAGCAGACTCACCAGGATTTCGTCCAGAGCATCCGCCACCTGGCCACGCAACTACCCTTCGAGCCAAGCACCCGAGGCGTCGTCATGACCGCGAGAGGCTCCAAATTCGGCATTGCAGTCACGGCCATCCTCATGCTGCGGCACATCGGATCAGAACTCCCCGTCCAGCTATTCCTGGACCCAGCAAACGACCACCAGCACGAGATATGCAAGAACTCACTGGCGTCTTTGCAAGTCGAATGCCTCAACATGGACGATCTTCTCCAGCTGCCGCAACCCTGGAACTGGACGACGCCAAAGTTGGAAAAGTTCCAATTCAAGGTCTTTTCCATCATTCTTTCCAAGTTCCAAGACGTCTTATTCCTCGACGCCGATGCGTTCCCTATCAGGAAACCCGACCATCTCTTCGACGCGGAGCCGTACAAGAGCCACGGTCTGGTGACGTGGCCAGACTTCTGGCTACCTACTATATCTCCCCTCTTCTACGAGATTGCAGGAGTCGAAAAGCCCAACGTGACAATCGAGTCTCGATGCTCCGAGTCGGGAATAATGCTATACAACAAGGCAAAACACGCAGATAGCCTGCTCCTAGCTGCCTACTACAACTTTTACGGCCCAAAGTTCTACTACCCCCTTCAGTCACAAGGGGCCTGGGGATCAGGAGACAAGGAGACCTTCATGCAGAGCGCCTTTGTGCTAGGCAATCCTTTCTGGCAGGTCAAGAAGCCGCCCGAGATGATGACAACCGAGAGGATCAACTACGGCAGCGGGATCTGGCAGGCCGACCCAGAGCAGGATTGGAAGAGGCAGCAGAAGCAGCCACACTCGGACGACACATGGAGGAGAAGCAAGAGAGCCCGGAAAGAAAGTGCCAAGATTACAGACACAATGTTTGCCCACCTCAACCGGGTCAAGATTGACACCCGTCGACTGAGCAAGCTGGTTGAAGAGCTGGTGTCCAAGAAGAAAGGCGGCAAGCTGTCGAGGATATGGGGCCCGGATGTCGACGCGGTGACGAAAGTCGCGGGATATGATCTTGAAAAGGTCATCTGGGAGGAGGTTATAAAAGCGAATTGCGACCAATCTCTGTTGGAGGAGTGCGAGAGAATACGCGACTACTATAACAAGGTCTTTAAAGGGGCAGCCGGAAGATAACAAGTAGACATAGATGATAGATTAATAGCTTCAAATATCAACCTGGGCATCTGGTCGAACTACAAGTAGTAAAAAATAAAAGAATCAGGCGAGATTCGAACTAACGACCTGCAAAAAACGAAGTTCCTGTTGGTAACTTGTGTGTGTGGCAGCCGTTGTCTCGGACCGGGCCCTCTTCGGGACCGGGCCGGATTAAGTAGAAGCCTTGATGCGTGACCACGGCCGAGTCGGGCCACAAGGGGCCACTTCGTGAGCCCCAGCTTTTCCTTCTTCCCTTCTAGGATAGCTCTGAATATAT
>JABFEP010002293.1:0-10161 GCA_013618265.1 Fusarium albidum
GTCATGGTGGGGGTGACAGAAGTGGACTGAATATAGAAAAGAGTGATTGCGATGAGGAAGAGGAGAATGAGAGGAAGACGGAGTCTACTGGAATACAGAGTCATGGGCATCACGGTCCCTCGGCACATTTGCCGATAGCGGAGGATTAGAGGGGCAGGCGAGATAAGCGGGCAAAATTGGGGACCGGTACTACTCATGATAAAAAGCCACAAGAGCACGTTACCACCCCTCCCCCGCTGCAATGATGGTCTGACTGCCCCGGGCAGCTGGCTGTGGCTTGGACCCTTTCTGGTTCTCCCTGGCTAATAAAAATGGTTGGATGACGTTTCGCCAGAGGGCTTTCAACTTACAGGTTTCATCTACGAGTTGAATATCGCTCAGACTTCTTTCTTATACATCTCGACATGTCACAGCGATTATCCCTCAGCGGCTTCCTTGCTGCTGCGAGGGCAGCCCTGACGGCACCCGCCTCAAAGAGAAAAGGACCTCTTACATTTGTCGTTGGCAACGAATCCGCCGGTAGAAGAAGCCTCAATTTCTCACCCGTTTCTTTGCCCCCGCTGACGTGAACCAGACCTCGACTCGCTCTGCTCCGCCCTCGTCTACGCCTACATCCGGACTCACTCCCCGCCTCACACGCTGCACATCCCCCTGTCCAACCTCAGCCGCGAGGACCTCGCGCTGCGGACCGAGATGACGGCCGTGCTGAGGCACGCGGGCCTGACCCCGGGGGACCTGCTCACCCTGTCGGAGCTCCCTGACGTGCTGCGGCCCGAGGATACCCGGTGGCTGCTGGTGGACCACAACTCGCTCACGGGACCGCTCGGCAAGTTCTCGGCCCGCGTGTTTGGCTGCGTGGACCACCACGCGGACGAGCACGCCGTGGGGGGGGATGCGGAGCCGAGGGTTGTCGAGCCGTGCGGCAGCTGCATGAGTCTTGTCGTGCACGAGACTCGTCAGGTGTGGGGGGATTTAGAAGGAGACAGTCAAGAAGAGGACGAGAAGCTGTCCAAGATTGGCCTCGCACCGATCCTGTCCGACACGATCAACCTGACGGCCAAGGAAAAAGTCCGCGAAAAGGATCCCCGTGCGGTCTCGTTCCTGGAGGCACGCATCCGCGACCCGTCCTTCAGCCGCGACGCTTACTTTGACGAGATCTCCGCAGTGAAGGAGGACATCTCGGGTCTCAGCCTCAGGGACATCTTCCGCAAGGACTACAAGGAGTGGGACGGGTCGGGGCTCAAGCTGGGCATCAGCTGCATCGTCCAGGACTTTGACTACCTCGTGTCCATGGCGGGCGGCGCGACTGGGACCCTCCTAGACGACTTTGCCTCTTGGGCCAGGGAGAGGAACCTGGACGTCGCGAGCATCATGACCACTTCGCATCCGGGGGGCGAGTTCCAGCGGCACCTGCTCGTCTGGGGCGTCACCGACGAGGGTCGTGGGGCGGTCGACCGCTTCGTCGACGTGGGAAGGACGCTGAGGCTCGAGACGTGGAAGGATGGCGAGCTGGATGATGTTCAAGGCACGAGGTTTGCGTGGAGGCAGAGGGATCTGGCCGCGAGTCGGAAGCAGGTTGCGCCGCTGCTGAGGGAGTCGCTGGCAAAGAGGTGACCTTGTTGAGAACCACCATCCAACTAAAGGTTTGTATTATATACCCTCACCTCTTTGCGTCATCTTTTGCTGTATACAAGTTGAACCAGGGTGGTTCATCTCATTCTGAGCATCTAAGTAAAAATTTCGGAATCAACTAGTTATATACTATATAACTCAGCCCAGGTATGAATATCTCCTCCAGTCGCCTAAAAAGTGGCTAGGGGCCAACGGCCTATACCCAGGCCGTTTCCTAGTAGACTCAAGATAGCTCAACCTAGATAGCCTCAATAATGCAATAGCTACCTGCAGCTAAGTCAACTCTATTCAAAATAAACACATTGCCTCTTGGCCGGCTGGGGACAAAATCCCTGGCCAAGCTTCCTTCCAGTCACACTTCCATCTTCCATTCTCAATAGACCAAAGAGAGAAGAGGCTTTCTCACTTCGACCAAGATCATCGGCATTAAACAATGGCATTCCGCGCCACCCTACACCCTAGCCACCTTGGCAAAGAGGCAACAAGCTACCGCCACAGCCATCAATATCGCGAAGGCCACCTTCTGCTTGGTTGCCAAGGAGGCCTCGTGTTGATTTGGATGTGCCGCAGGTCTTGATCGAAGTGAGGTCGGAAGCTAGCCTCTTCTCTTTAGGACAATGGAAGATGGAAGCAGCCCAGGTATACGCTGGATGTTAATGACATACCAAGATAGACCCATATATCATTCGAGTATTGTTACATTGTTTCATCCTCGTACACGCATGAACGCCTGCGGCTCTCCCTCGCAGCCATGCCCTCACCCTATTCCCCGATCATCATTGCGTCATTGTACCCCTCCAGACGCTGCCTGGGCCGGATTCAATCCCGCCGAGAACCTGGCCCGCGATGTTTCCACCTCCTTCAGCACCCTGGCAAACTCCCTGTTCTGGAGCCTGCGCTTCTGGATGAATCGGAGTCTCTTGAACCTGCTCTGGAAAGTCCCCTCCATTATCTGAACCGCCTCGTCATCAGCGACCAGAATGCATGCCTTGAGGGACTCGTAGAGCTGGCCGACCGGCACGATTGGAGGCTCCTCGCTCGCCATCTCGGGGTACACCCAGCGCAGGGCTTCGATGCACATGATTTGGTTGTTCGTCGCCGCCATTGCACGGTAGGCTAGCTCGTAGAGCTGCGGGTCCCTGGCCATCTTGAACCTGGGCGGCATGCGGAACGCGTCCCAGAATCGAGTCCAATCTTGCCGTCTTGCGTAGGCGGTCATCAGGCGGAGAACTTGGTCGCTGTTGAAACGGCACCCTTTCTGCGCCATGAGATACTCGACGTTCTTCTGGCTGCGTTCAAGTCTCGGGCCATAGGACGGCGAAGCCAGCCCGGCTTCGATGAGTGTGACAAACACCTCATTGTTCCAAATCTCCATACCTCTCTCTTCTGCCGTGTGTAGCAGCTCGTCGACTATGGCCAGCCGGTCTGAAGCCGAGGTTTCGGTAGAACAGGGAGATGCCATGGCCGCCCTGATGAGGTCGTACAGCATACCTTGGCTCAGAGGCGTTCCGACAAGTTGGACATCGCGTATGTGTGATCGGACTTGGTCGAAATCAGGAGCGGCGTGCTCTGGCCCTTCCGGAGCCTGTGCCGCCGCACTACGGTCCGCAGGAGGGTCGGCCTGAGCAGCATGTGTCTCCGCGGGCGCGGGCGCGAGTCGGCGTGCACTTGTCGAGTAGCTGCGATGTTGTTGCGATGCTTTCTGCATGGCTTGCCATTGCAGAGCAGAACTGGAAGTGGGCAACTGTATCTTGGAGGCCAAGAGCTGATCCAGCTCTTCTGGAGACGCAAACTTTTCCCCCCTCGCCTTCTTATTTTCTTGCAGATTCCTCTTCAAGATGCCTCTCCAGAGATGTTCCAAGCCGAGCTCTTCTCGTCGAGCCTCTGTCATGCACTGAACCACAACCGTGATGCCGGTTCGAGGGGCGCCAAAGCCGGAAAACCTCCCCGTGTCGTCGAAACTGGCCGCCTCGTTGATGCTGCCCCCGCGGGAGGAAAAGTGCACGCAAACCCATCCCGTCGAGATGCCATTGTCCCCGCCAGGGATGATGGCGGTGTTGGTCCCCATCAACTTGGCCTTCTTCCGGAGTCGCCGCAGCTTGGTCTTCAGCTCACCAGGTCCTATTAGCCCGTCCGCCCGCGCATCAATGCCGTGCTTCTTTCGAAGCCATCGCTGGAATCGCCCAGAGGAAATGTGCAGGTGTCGCTCGCTACGGGTTGTTGCAAAGAGCATGATCAGGTTGGGGCCCAGAGCCGCAGGCGGATCGAGATCTCGCAGATCCAGGAGAGAGATGTCGTCCAGGCCCATGTCCTCAAAGATGTACTTGACCATCGGACCAAGGATCTCGGGGGCGTCTTCGGGGACTTTGGGCAATTCGGCCGCATGTTGAGCCTGGGCATGTCGAGGAGGCTCAACCTGGAGAAACCACGGCGAGTCGTCGGGGTTGGCGGTCTCGGTCGTCTTGGGATTGCCCTCGGGAGCAGCCGTGGCAGAGACCTCCTTGGCGACATCCGACTCTGTTGGCTTGTCCTGTGAAAAGAACCTCCTTGTCAAGATCGGAAGCTGCCGTGCCTGGTGCTGTGGCAAACTGCGAAAAGAAGCAGTGGCAGGCCTCGAGGCAACGGCGCGAAGGATCGCAGATTGGCACTGACGGCAGGCCATTGCCGCGGTCGCGGGGCGAGCGATCATGTTGCGAGCCTGCTCCTTGCCAGAATGCGATGTAAACGCAAAGGTCAAGGAAACAACCGCAAAGTGCAAAAATCACGGGCTCAATTTTGTCCCGTCAAGCCATAACGTTAGTGGAGAGCTCCCGGAAACCCGCCAGAAAACGCCCGGTGGAGACTCGACGACGACCCCTGGGCTGCCCTGGCTTGCCTGGCCACCAGCGCACGTGATCTTCCCTGTCAATTCCTCCAGCGGCGTTTCGTCCAATCTCCGTGAAGCTGAAAATTTATCTTGTAAGGCGAGCAATCCTCTCTCTCCTGCTTCACGCGACAGGACAGCAGGGCCCTCGACATCCGCCTCGACGCTCTGTCTTGCCCTTGCCTTGTCGCTTTTGCGAAATATCGCCCTTCTTTTATACAATTGTCGTTTTAATGTTATAATATTGCATCCATCTCAGCAGCTGTTTGCTTGTTGAACCACTCGCCTCCATCTACAGGTCGCCTCGTTCGCAACCGTTGTCGACTACACTACTCCACAAAGTTTTCCACAATGCTCGCCCGACAGACCCGGAGGAGCATTCTGCTCCAGCAGGTCGCTGCTCTACGGCCAATTGGACGCTCACCGAGATGCCGACCAGCACAGCCCTCGACATCGACCCTCGGCCGGCGATGCGTTGTCACCCAGCAATTCCAGCCTCGCAAGCGTCGAGGGTCAGAGCCTGGCCTTGATCTCTTCCATGGCAGGAATCTTGCCACCGCAGTGGATGATTTCAGCGTTGGCACTTCTCCACACAACCAACTCCCTGGCCCAGGTCTGCCGCCTTTCCAGCCGCCCACGTCTTCCTACTACGACGCCCACGCCCACGATCTGCCTCCAATAACGATCCCAGAGCCCACGGCTCCCCGTGCTTTCGGAAAGACCAACAACAAAGGTGTCCCCGGCGATGTCGAGGATATGCTGCCTGTCTTTGAGGCATGCATTCGCGTTGGCAGGCTCGAGAGAGCGGCCCTCATTCTGAAGCGGCTGAACACTGTAGGTATCGTTCCTGGCGAGGAACTCATCATCCTGCACAACCAATACCTACGCGCATCGCTCGATCAACTGAGGACGAGCCCTGACCGGAAGCAAGCCGAGGAGCTCAATAGATGGTACGAGGTGCAAATACGAAGCCAAGGCATGCCGCAAACCGCAGAGACCATTGCCTGCATGCTCAAGGCCTCGCTGCTCTCTGAGCGTGGAACAAGACTGGAACGCCTGGTCAAGCGATACATGAGTATGGCTCCGGGCGAGGCGGGCCTACGAGTTCTGAGCATGGCCGATATCCTCGCCGACCAAGATTTGGGGGTAATCACCGAGATTTGTCCCACGTACAGCTTCGCGCCCGAGTCCGAAGACGACTATGTTGCGCTCGTACCTGATGAGCAGCAAATGGAGTCGGAGGAGCAACTCGACGAGGACATGGTCGCGAGCGAAGCTGAAGCTTACCCCGAGGTTCGGCCCACACCTCAGCGTGGACAAGGCCTGGCGTCTCTTAAGAACAGTCTGTCCCTCATGATGGAGCTCCAGAACGTCGAAATTTCCAAGTTACCTGTTGCCGAGCAGCGTGAGTTCCAGATGCGCCTGGAACGAGACTCGATTGACGCCGCTATTGAGAAATGGCGGACTGCTAAGAAGAACCTGGATAAGATGGGCGTCAATATTGGTCTCAACATCAAGGCTGACGAGGGATCTTTGGCTTCAAATTTCAGCGGCTGGCTTGAGGCCATGGAGGCCCGGTTGCGGGAAGAAGTAGCCCTGGTTGAAGAGGCCGAGGAGCGAGAACCCAAATCCGAGCTGGACCTGGAGCGATGCATCCACGGTCCCATCCTCCGCAGCGCCAACCCGACCCGACTCGCTGCGGTAACTATCCTCTCAGTCCTCAATACCGGCGCCCAAATGGGCGTAGACAAGGGAATGACTATGGCCCGCCTGGTGTCCGATGTCTCGAGGATAGCCCGGGACGATATCCGAGCACAGGAGGAGGACAGGATTTCCACAGAACGCCGACGGCTCCGAAGAGTCAAGTTCAATGGAGACGCCGAGGAAGTCAAGACAGACGGCAATGGAGTCATTGCGGATGCCCACGGGCCCTTGGCTCCTGCGGATGGTCAACAAGCGACGAAACCATGGTCTTCACAGATCAAGGCTCGAGTCGGATCTATCCTCCTGAAGTCCCTGATCGAGACTGCCAAGGTCAATGTCATCAAAGAACACCCTCTGACCAAGGAGAGAATAAGCCAAGTGCAGCCTGCATTCTCCCATATGCAATCGCTACGGAGGGGAAAGAAAGTCGGAGTGCTGGTCATGAATTCTCACCTCGTTGAGCGGTTGAAGCGAGAGCCCACGGGTGATTTCCTCGCCAAGCATCTTCCCATGATTACTGAGCCGAAGCCGTGGACGCACATGAATGAGGGGGGCTTCCTGCAGAGTAAAACCTCTCTTGTTCGCCTGAAGCCCGGAGATGTTGAGCAGAAGCTCTACACCAGAGCAGCCATCAAGCGGGGCGACATGGCAAAGGTGTTCAAGGGGCTGGATGTACTGGGAAAGACGGCGTGGCGGATCAACAACGAGCTCTTCGCCGTCATGGTGGAGGCTTGGAACTCTGGCCTTAAAACCGCCAACATGCCGGCACTCGAGCCCGACCTCGAGATGCCGCCCGAGCCACAAACGTCCGACCCCCTTGTCCGACGAACCTGGCTACGGGCTGTCAAGGCTGTGGAGAACGAGCGCTCCGCCATTCACTCCCAGCGATGTTATATGAACCTGCAATTCGAGATCGCACGGGCGTTCCGCAAGCAGGTGATCTACTTCCCTCACAATGTCGACTACCGCGGTCGTGCGTATCCCATCCCCACATACCTCAATCACATGGGGGCCGATCACACACGCGCTATCCTCAAGTTTGCAAAGGGAAAGGAGCTGGGCGTGACCGGCTTGAAGTGGCTCAAGATCCACATGGCCAATGTCTATGGCTACGACAAGGCCAGCTTTGACGAACGCGAGGCGTTCAGTACTGAGAACCTCCCCAAGATCATCGAGTCAGCCACAAACCCCCTCAACGGGAGCCGATGGTGGTTGAAAGCAGAGGACCCCTGGCAATGTCTCGCTGCCTGCTTCGAACTCAAGGCTGCATATGAATTGCCCGATCCCACCAAGTTCGTCTCTCATCTTCCGGTGCACCAGGACGGCACCTGCAACGGCCTTCAGCACTACGCCGCCCTTGGTGGCGACGTCTGGGGCGCTCAGCAGGTCAATCTCATGCCAGGAAGCCGACCAGCCGACGTGTATTCAGCCGTCGCCGATCTCGTCAGGAAGTCGATCAGCAAGGAAGCCGAGGCAAACAACAAGATGGCCCTGGTTTGCATGGACAAGATCACTCGTAAGGTCGTCAAGCAAACTGTCATGACCAACGTGTACGGTGTTACTTTCAGCGGCGCCAAGAACCAGGTCTGCAAGCAGATCGACGCCCTCTACCCCAACCTTTTCAAGGAGACGGGCATTCCTCACCTCGTGATAGCCACATACATCGCCAAACATATCTTCATCGCCCTTGCAACCATGTTCCGCGGCGCTCATGATATCCAGTTCTGGCTAGGCGAGATAGGTGGCCGAGTGTGCAGGGCCCTGACCCCAGCCCAGCTTGATCAGATTGCCGAGGGGCTTCGAAAGGCTGAAGGCTCCAAGGAGGCGACTCAGAAGGGGACTCTGGAGGAGTTGACTCAGCAATTCCGGTCCACAGTTGTGTGGACTACCCCATTGCGAATGCCTGTCGCCCAGCCGTACCGCAAGTCGACAATGCGGGAGGTCCGCACCTGTCTGCAATCGATTTCGTATCCCGTCATTGACCAGACCGACCCCGTCAACCGAAGAAAGCAACTCCAAGGATTCCCGCCCAACTTCATCCACTCGCTGGATGCCAGCCACATGCTGCTTTCCGCGCTGGAGTGTGCCGAACGCGGGTTGGACTTTGCGGCTGTGCACGACTCTTTCTGGACCCATGCAGCGGATGTGGACGTCATGAACAGCGTTCTGCGGGAGGCATTCATCCGGATCCACGAAGAGGACGTTGTTGGCCGACTGGCCACCGAGTTCGAAGCACGATACAAGGGCTCTCTGTACCTTGCGTACCTCGAACCCGACGACCCTGTCGCTCAGAAGATCAAAGAACTCCGAAAGAGTAGTAAACTTGGCATCAAAGACGAGATTTTGTTGGAGCACAAGCGAAACTCCCTCCGCCTTTCGGGCAACCCCTGGGACCTGGAGGCTGCAAGCCAGATCGTGACGCCAGCCTCGATATATGAGGAGATGTCTGCTGCCGCCGAAAACCTCTGCTGCCAAGAAGACGCCAAGGAGATCACAGGTCTCGGACAAATTCCTCAGGGTGAAGCGAATCTGGACACGGCGGCCCGTGAAGCCATGGAGAGTATGGATGAGCACGATCTCAGCGACTTCACCAAGGGCCTGATGGAGCGACTCCAACACACCAGGTTTGAGGCCGAGGTCATCAAGGACAAAAAACCCGTCCGGAGCAAGCATTTGCAAAAAGTGCCTGTCTGGCTCCCTTTGACCTTCCCCAGGCTTCCCGAAAAGGTCAGTGCCAGCACCCCGATTCTCCACCTCGCCTAATCAACATGGCCACCATACTGACTTGGACTCGGACAGGGAGACTTTGACGTCAAGGATCTTCGGGAGAGCAAGTACTTCTTCTCCTGAATAAGGCCCGCCGGACCGTCACGTAACGTATCACTATGAAAAAGACCCTCACACGCCGACATGTACATGTACAACCGGAAAAGGGGGGCGAGGTGTTTTTTGAGTTCTTGGGGTGATCTTGTCTGTATATTCCTGGCGTTCTTTTTCCCCCCCAAGGGGGTGGGGGCTTGTATTTCCAAGCGAAAATCTAAAAGGCATTCGGATAGAGGAGCATGAGTGGCTGACGGATGGCTGCTGTTTTTATATCAAGGGGAGGGTTGTATATTTTGTATAGTACTGATGACAGGTGGTGGTGGATGTGAACCAGGAGAACCTGGACTGAGAGGACAAATCCAATCAAACGTTGCATGGCAATGTTGCTCCCGTTAAAAAAGGAACAGAAGTCGTCAAACTCCCTTCATCTCCAATGTCCAGTATTAACTTCTCAGACACCCAAAGCCAACTTGAAGCATTGAAGCACTCTGGTCTTGAAGGAACAGCACCCTAGACCAGGCAGCACCTTTTATTCATCTACTGACTACTATATCTAGAACCACATATACTCATCTCTATCCGTCGTCTATCGCACAACAGCATCCTTGAGGCTGGGGACAGTGCAGACGCCACCGCTCTCGGTGACAAGACGGCCCTGGCCAGTCTTGCCAAGCTGCTCGACAACGCCCGCGTCAAAGGCAACCTCGAGGTTGTCGGTGGTGGTGAAGCCAGGCTGGAAGGTCTCCCAGATCTTCTTCTTGGGGTTGAGCACGCCCTCGGCCTTGCCCTCCCAGCCCTCGAACCAGACGCGCTCGCCGGCCTTGGCGCCCTCGGGGGGGGAGACGAGCTCGACGGGACCCTTGTGGTCGTCCGCCTCGCCCTCCTTGACCTTGGGGGACGCGGCGAGAACCATGGCGCACGACTTGATGCCTCGCATCTTGACGGGCTTGAGATTGCACACGACGACGACCTTGCGGCCCTGCATCTCCTCGAGGGGGACGAGGCCGTTGAGGCCCGAGCACACGGTCCGGCAGACCTGGCCCTCGTACTCGGTGTAGTCCTCGTTTCCGGGCTGGTCGCCGACGGCGATGGTGGAGACGTAGAGGGAGTCAGCGTCGGCGACCAGCCCGGAAACGAGG
>JABFEP010002295.1:0-13543 GCA_013618265.1 Fusarium albidum
CTCCGATCCTGTAACTTCGAAGCCTCGGCAAGGCTCTGTCTCGACTTCCCGGCCAGCCATGGCTGGTCCGGTCGCAGCGGCTCAGGCCGAGTCCTCCAAGGCTCTCCCCAGAAACTCCTCCATCGACTCCGCGATATCTGCCATCTCGACGAAATCCGGTCCCAATGGCAGTCACGACGGTCAGCATGTGGCGTCTGACATTGCTAACCTTATCAAGACGGCGGGAAGCCCAGAGGCGCTGATCCAGTACTTGCTGAAGGAGAAGCACTCTCAATCGCAGCAAAATTGTCAACTATGGCGCTTGGTCGATAAACAACGAGCCATGATTCTTGGCCTCAACAAGGATCTCGAGAGAGCATTGAAAGACAAGGAAAAGTACAGAAGGAAGTTGAAAGAGGTCATGACCATTCCAGCTATTTCCATGGCTGCCAAGGGCAATGGCAAAGCCGCGGCTACGCCTGCAGGACCGACTATTCCCCGGGTCGATGTCGAGCGGACGAAGGAACAGGCCATCGCACCCGACTCGCCGATTCTTGATTCAGACAGCCCCAGGAACTCGCCCATCGACCTCAACATGGCCCCATATCCTATTACACCCCCGGCCGACCAACCTAATGCTCCTCCTTCAGCTGTCGGCGAGCTGTTGGACCCGGCGCACGCCATGCCGAAGCCCCAGGATCATGCCCTCGATAAATTCGACCACGAGGCAGAGGAGAGGGAGGCTGACCAGGCACGCAAGGACCAGGATGAAGAGCCATTCAAGGAGATCGCCTACAACGTCTCTATCCCCCCATCGCGAAGCCTACCAAGTGACCCGCCAAAGATCCCACCTCCAAAGCCACCGACTGGGCATCTTCCAACCGTCGCCGTCGTTGAAGCGACACCGCAGACCGATGAAGGATTATCGCAGTTCCCTGCGCCGCCGCCGAGGAAGCCACCGCCGGCACCCCTCCAACTGAGCCAGGGTAAGCGGTCCAACATGACAGCCTCTCCCGAAGACGAGGAAACCGATACCGACTACGATGACATCCTGGAAGTCGATGAGATTGCCGACGACCGACGTGGGCGCCGAAGAACACGAGAAGAAGACGACCGAGAACGGGAGATAATTGCCCTACGGGAAGCGGCTGCGCGGAGTGCATCCAAGAAGAGCAAGTCCAGCCAGCCTGGATCTCCCGCCGACGCGCAGCCCCAACCACCGGATGCCGGATCGGCTTCGCTGGCGCAGGTGCTCAATGCTCCCAAGACAAGGGAAATCCCTGCACCCATTCTGAGTCCGGGCCTCCCCGCAAGCCCGCGCCCTTTTAACATGAGCTCGCCGCCTTTGTCCCCAAGGACTGCACCTTTCCCCGCCGCGCCTTTGTCACCGCGACCCCCTCGTCAGCCTATTCCCTTGCCTCCAAACACACCGTTGGCGACCCCGGCTATAACTCCCGCGAGGACGCCAGCGACGGCGCCCATCTCCGAGGATCCTTCATCACCCCAGAAGCAGCCTTTCACCAAGCAAGAAAATATTGGACACGCAAGTAAGCCATCGGCCAGCATGTTTGGTCTTGGGGAGCGCACCGCAGTCTTCAAGGGTCTCGTGACAGAGGAGTACCCTGATCTTTTACTTCCACCGAACGCATTGCCCTCCGTCGAAGTGAACGTGGCCTCGTCGCGTATGAAGCCGTCTCGCGCGAGCATGATGTCACTCACCCAGCTCGAGGAAGACCCTGTATTCACGCTCGCCATCATTTCTCGCTCCGACAACGGCGAGCTCTGGCGAGTCGAGAAAGATTTGGCATCTCTGACCAAACTGGATCAACGATTGAAGCAGTTCGCCTCGTACACAGCCAAGACCCCAGAGCGATCCCTCTTTAACGGTCACGCTCCAGCCAAGCTGGATGCTCGGAGGATAATTCTGGAGCAGTTTATGGACGAGTTGCTCAACACGCCATTCGATACGAACACCGCTGTCGAAGTGTGTAGATACTTGTCGACCAATGTGCTCCCGCCCAATTCTGACGACGCGGGCTCCATTGGCGACTCGGGATCTGAGGTCAGCGGCACCAGGACAGGACCCGATGGGCGACCTCGTCGCAGTGGCTACCTGACTAAGCGGGGCAAGAACTTTGGCGGCTGGAAAGCGAGGTTCTTTGTCCTCGATGGCCCGCATCTGAAATACTATGAGGCGCCAGGTGGTGCCCACCTGGGAACCATCAAGCTCCAGAACGCGCAGATTGGCAAGCAGTCTCAGACCATCGACAAGGAATCACCGGCGCGCGGGTCTAATGGCGAAGAACTGGACAACCAGTATCGTCACGCGTTCCTCATCCTGGAGCCAAAGAAGAAGGATTCGAGCAGCCATGTCAAACACGTGCTCTGCGCTGAGAGCGACAAAGAGCGGGATCGTTGGGTAGAGGCACTCCTGCAGTGGATCGATTATCGTGATCCCGATGACTCTGAGCCACCACCGCCTCCAAGCCGCGGCGCTGGTCACGACCGTCAGGCATCAGGGGCTGAACGCCCAGGCGGAGCCAAGGTGCGCAAGGTACCGCACAAGTCTCATCACCACCCATCAGATTCAGATACGCTGATTGGCGTTCGGTATGATGCTACCCAAGCGGGAGATGCTCCCCAGCTTGCCGGCCCTGCGCGACCAAAGACTTCGGGAGGCATGCCCGAACATTTCCATGGCCACGGATTCGCGACCTTGTCGTCGCAGAGCGCCAAGGTCATCTCCGGCCCCAAAGACCCTCAACCCATCTCAGACGTCGGTGCCTGGGGAAATAAGATAAGTCTTTCGCTTCCGACCAACGATGAGAAGAAGCAGCGGAAGCGGAGCTTCTTCGGATTTGGCCCAAAGACACGCTCATCCTCGGAGGGACAGGATTCGCTGTTTGGTGGCAGCGAGGGAGGCTCGAATGCGACCCCGCCACAGAGCTCGTATCAAGGACCTGTCCGGCAGGTGTTTGGCGCACCTCTGGCAGAAGCTGTCCGATATAGCTCTCCGACGGATGTCAATGTGCCGCTGCCGGCCGTGGTCTATCGGTGCATTCAATACCTGGACTCGAAGAACGCTGTACTCGAGGAGGGAATCTTCAGACTCAGTGGGTCGAACATCGTCATCAAGGGCCTACGGGAGAGATTCAATACCGAGGGAGACGTCAACCTGGTGACTGACCAGCAGTACTATGACATCCATGCCGTGGCGTCACTTCTGAAGCTCTACCTGCGCGAGCTGCCCACGACAATTTTGACGAGAGATCTTCATCTGGACTTCCTGGCTACGATTGAGATCACAGACCACACCGAAAAGATCGCAGCGCTGAACGAGCTTGTTCAGCGGCTCCCTCAGGCTAACGCAACTTTGCTCAAGTATCTGATCGGCTTCCTCATCAAGATCATCAACAACGCGGACATGAATAAGATGACTGTGCGCAATGTCGGCATCGTCTTCTCCCCAACCCTCAACATTCCTGCACCTGTCTTTGCCATGTTCCTGCAAAATTACGAGGGCATCTTTGGTATCGACCCAGAGGTTTACGAGCTTCCATCGCCCATCTCCGAACCCGATCTGCACGGTCGATTTGCCGATGCGCCGCCGCGCTTTGAGCTTCCTGTCCGGCCGTCCACCTCTGGGAGCGCATCTCCTCTCGGCCAAATGCGAAAAGAACCTGCCCGCGAGCTGCAGCGATCTACCCCCACACCTCCTCTTGTTGCTGGCAACTCTGCAGTACGAGCATCACCCCCTTCAAGTGCAGGATCCCGGCCAGGCTATGATCCGTCAAACGCCGTCGATTCGCGGCCGGCTTATGAAGGATATGGCCAACCTGCTGCTTATGATGGACGCGCTGGATACGACCGACGCATCTACCAAGCGTCTCACGAGGATGCCGGCAGCTCTCCAGCCCCCTATGATCAGCCCTTTGTCCCCAACAGACGCCGCGAGAGTGCTATCTTCATGGGCGGCATGATAGGCCCGCATCACCAAGGATCCAAGAGTCGCCTTCGCGAAGAAACGCGATTCTAAACTGTATATGTGACCGGTCTTTTTATGTGTTTTGCTATTTGCAACATACCCACTCGTTTCCACATGCGATGATACCATTTTACGACGATTTTATACTATTAATACTTTGCATCTTGGAGTCGGCCAAGGTTTTTTTTCTGACTGGAATGGCGTTATTCTTTCATCTCTGGCTGATTTTGTATTCTCGGTGGGGGAGGCTCGTTACTTTGGTGAGAACCTAGACAAGGAGACCGCCTTAGAGATGGGAACAGGCATCAGTACATGTGTACAATAAAGATGGTGAAACATCCATCTGGGAGTTTCCAGAGCTGAAAGAGGCTGGGAGTTGTTCATGTATTATGAGCAACCAGTGGGTTACTTCGACTTAGCATGGTGTTATGGATATTAGTTTTGCACATTTATTGAGACACCCCGCAGCGGGTGAAATCGAGCTGTCAGATTTTCAGCCCCAAGAGGATCGATTGCGTTGTTTGTGGAACTTCAGAATCTTGTGTGAATCATGACTTATTCGCAGACTGGACTTCATATCGGCGACTTTATTCAAGTCTGCGGTCCCCGACGTTCTGGAGCAAAGTCGGAAGCAACGGAGGCGATGGTCCGATTCTGGCTTTGTCATCCACCTGATTCTCCACTTGGTTTGTCGGAAACGTCGGAGGCTCGGCGACAAGCATTGCCGTCCTCCACATACTCAGCGCTACCTTCTGGTCGAGTCCGGCCATCCGATTGACGACCCCCGATGGAGCTTGATCCTCGACTCGGAGCGGGCAGCGGCGAAAGAGCCTCCTCAAACACCCCAACCGTCGGAATTACGAGAACCTCTCCGGCGCGCCACGTCGCACCGCCCGGCGGCGGCTCAATGTCGCAATCTCGAGCTTCGAATCCCGATGATGACGACGACGGCGCCGACGCGCCGGATAGGCTTGGCGGCGAGATCACGACGATTCCACAGCAGGAACAGCACCATGACGCCGACCCCGATGGTAACGATCCCAAGCGGCTTAGAGCATGTGAGGCTTGTCGCGGGTTGAAGGTGCGCTGCGAACCGGATCCCAACGACGACGGCCCGTGTAAGAGGTGCCGAAAGGCCGGGAGAAGCTGCGTGGTGACGGTGCCGACGCGCAAGCGCCAAAAGAAGACGGACAGCAGGGTCGCCGAGCTTGAGAAGAAGATTGATGCTCTGACCGCGAGCCTACAGGCGAGAGCTGCGCCGGCAGGAGGAGCCTTGGGACATGGCCATGCTCAAGCGGTTGCGCGGCCTGTTGCTGTCACACAGAGACCCGACCCCAGCGTGCCCGCCTCTCCTTACAGCCTCACGTGGAGGAACACGGGAACAAGCCCGTCCTGGGGACCCCCCGCGCAGACACAGAGCACCATGCCCATGATATCAACGACGGAGCAAGGCGGGAGAATGGACCGAGGGTCGCCAGCCCCACGGACTGCGACACCGAATACTTTGACCGCGGCCGGGCAGAAGAGAAAGTTCTCCGAGGTCCGCGAAGGCGCAAACGAGCGACCGCGCGTAGAAGAAGCGCCAGTCGAGTCATTGGCTTCCTACCTGTCCAGGGCAAATCAGGGCGACGCCGTCGAGCGCGGCATCCTCACCATGGAGAAGGCTACCGAGCTGTTTTCGCGCTACAACGACCACATGATCTTCCACCTTCCAGCCGTCGTCTTCCCGCCGGGCTTCACAGTGTCGGAGCTCCGCAGAACAAAGCCGACGCTCTTCCTGGCCATCATGACGGCGGCGGCGGCCGAGTCTCCGGCGCTCCAGAAGACTCTGCAGAAAGAGCTGATGTTTGTCTTTGCCGAGAAGCTCATGCTCACAGGCGAAAAGAGCATCGAGCTTGTGCAGGCGCTGAACGTGGCTGTGATCTGGTATTGGCCGCCAGAGCACTTCGAGGAGCTCAAGTTCTACCAGCTCGTGCACATGGCTGCCGTCATGGCCATCGACATCGGGCTCGGCCAGAGGACACAGCAGCGCCGTGGCAAGGTCATGCCCGAGAGCTGGCGTCAGGGTTCATCACGGAGGTGGGCACCCCCGGACCCGACGAGCATCGAGAGTCGCAGAACGTGGTTGACCTGCTACTTCATGGCGGCCAACACCTCTATGGCCTTGCACCGACCGAACCTCATCCGCTGGAACCCCTTTATGGCCGAGTGTATGCGCATCCTCCAGTCGTCCCCCGACGCGGCGCCCACCGACGCCTATTTCTGCCACCTTGTGTGGTCCCATCGTCTGTCCGAGGAGGTGGGCATCGAGTTTGGGCTCGACGACCCGACAGCGACGGTCAGCATCACCGACTCCAAGACGCAGCACGCACTCAAAGGCCTTGAGCTTGACCTTAAGGAGTACCGCGATTCCGTGCCGCCTGATACCATCCAACGTAAGCCCATGATTGACAGCTCGATACCGAACCCTTGCTGACACGTACCAGCGACTCTCAGCATCAGCTTCCATGTGCTCAGCCTATACATGCACGAGATGGCCTTGCACTCCCGCTCCGTTGACCCCATACGGCCCCCCTTCTCGGCCGACTCTCTCCGTGACGGCTTTGTTGGCACGGAGAAGCTGTCGGCCGCCCACATCAGCGCCATCTCCTCGTGCCTCTCCTCCATAGACGGGCTCCTCACTACTTTCCTCTCCATGGATGTCTTCAGCGTGCGCTGCCTGCCAGTCTTCAACTTTGTACGCGTCGCCTACGCGGTCGTCATGCTCATAAAGCTGCACTTCTCGGCCTCGGCGCCTGGCTCGGAGCTCGGGCGCGTCTTCAGCAGGGATGACATGAAGGTCGACAAACACCTTGACGCCCTGCTCGACAAGTTCCGCGAGACGGCTGCTGATGACCGATGCCGCCCAGCAGCCAAGTTCCTCGTCGTGCTCGTCATGCTACGCAGCTGGTTCTACAAGCAAGCCCAGCTGGACGCCAAGGATTCCAACCCCGTTCTTCCACCTCCACTGCCGTCTGCTGTCCAACAACAACAATCACCCTCACATCATGCTACCCCGCCCAACAACAACAACTCGGAGCGACCCTCGACAGCCAACACCCCGCTGCAGCTCCTCTCCGAAGTTGCCACGGGCACGGGCGCCGCCTCTGGAAACCGCGACTCGACTGCCAATCGGGCCTCGTTTGGCCGCTGGACAGACATCCCTCAACCCCCGCAGCCCTTCTTCCACGATGCCTCGCAGCCCGGCGGTGCCGCAAACGCCGCCGCCGTCCCCTCAGGGTCCTCTATACCGCCTCCGCAGGCACTCTCGTCCACCATGACCTCCCAGCTGGAGCCGCTCTCGGCAGATCTCGCTGCCGCCATGGCCCCCGTCATGCCCGCGCTGCTACCCAATGCCGCGGCCGGCGTGGGCGGCTACGGCACCTCGGACGTGAACCTGAGCCTCGCTTCGGGCTGGGACATGGAGGGCATGGGAATGGGCACGGGATCGCAGGGCATGTGGGAGGACGGCATGCGGATCTTCCTCGACGAGCCGTGGTTCAACGACATGTTCCAGGGCATCCCCGGGTCGGGCAACGTCTTCAGCTTCTAGAACCGCACAAAAGCTTCCGGCCTCTCTCTCTCTCTGTCTAGGTTTGTCCAGCCAGCCACCCTTCCATCTCTGTCAAACATTCACGGGAGTCTATCCACGTTGCCGGGAGTCTATCCCCCTCCCCCCCCACCTCGTTATTCTCTGTCATTTTCTTTCCGTTCACACTATATGTAGCTTTTTACGTCTCAACCCGCTACTCCAACCGATGTTGCCCCCTTTTTTTTCTTCTTCCTTCTCTCTCTTCTCTCTCATCTCATGCAGCACGCCAACCTTGGCGGCTGTTCCTGGACCGGTAGTGGTCCTTCGTGGGTGCGTCTCCCGATGAGGACGGGAGACCCCTGCGCCGTATGCAGCTGCAAGCTGCATGATGCGAAGCATCCATGGGCTCATCGTGGAGAGGTGGTGGGCTCATCGCGGAGGAGGCCTATGCACTGTAGTAGTCCTGGTTAATTATTTTCGTATGCTTCTTGTTAGGTTGCGAGGAGTTTGGGGGTTCACTATAGATAGGACGTGTTGGCATCGGACGACGGATGATGACTTATTATTTTATGTGGTGCTGGGTATACGTGCATGTCTGAACGCACGTATGGTACGTTCTTGTGTTGCTTTAACTACATCCCAGGAGGTAAATTCCCGAGCCAAGTCACCCTGGTGTATAGGAAAGCCGGCATCATTTTAAGCAAAACGTCTTCAAGGCGAAGTACAGTAGTATCAATGACCATCTCACATTCATTCTAGTTGTTGTTTAGACCTTGTCCTATCTTCCGAACGCCTAGGCTACCGCCTGTTCCTTCACCCATAACCAGCCGTTTCATTATCCATGAACCAGTCCCCTGGACGAACTCCTTCCCGCCCCTTGGCGTTCTGATGCGGTGACGGCCGTTCCTTGCAGCCTCCTCTCATGGACCGTCCCCCTCCCCTTTGCAGGTTGATAATCCTACACGTGTTTGGTATCCCGGCACTCAAACACGAAATCAAGAGACGCCAGCAAATTTCAAAGCCAAAACCTCCCCATGCTCGCTATTGTCGTGGTTTCTTTGTCGTCAAAGTGATCGACCCGCCCAATCCCATCGCGATACTCTGCCAAGTCGTTCTGTTGACTCGCTCCCCATACGCCTTTCAAAAGATCCCGTGTAAATTTTGAGAATTTTGCTTGGGGTTTTCAGCGCGCTCCTTGAGCACAGCTTCTTCTCCCAAGGAGCCTTGCTTGCACACAACACATTACGATTGCAAAAGAAACGGCCATGTGTCCAGCGAAAAAACAAGTCCTTCTCGGGAATGTCAACTGAATGTGCAAGGATCAAATCAAGAACGAGATTATGCCAGTGCGGTCTGACATGCAAGAAGAGGGTATCAGACAGCGATTGAAGGCCTCGGAGAGTGGCGGTGGGTGGTAGGATCGTCATTGTTGGTTGTTATCATCATCGTCGTCGTCGTCGTGAGACTCTGGAGTAGTGCAGTGCCTATCGTCACATCACTCAGTCCATGTAAAAGTCTCCCTTGAGAATTCTCTCCTGAAAGGCATCGGGCTTGGGGCGTTCCGGTTGTTTGTGCTGCTGCTTGACAGAAGCAGCTTGGACCGGGGGTCGAGGCATCTCGGAGATTGACTGAGTCCGATCGTGAATTGAGTTACCGCGGGGCGGAGATGTTGACGCAAGCGAGAAGGAAGGACGAGCACCTGTGACGGAGCTCTCGGCACGAGATCTAAGCTGCTCGGACCAGTTGAAACCTTGCTGGTCTGGGCGCGAATTCTTGTCAGATGGGGCTCTTGGATACTTGGTGTTGCTTGCCTGTGGATGAGAAGAGGCGATGCTGGAGCGGCGGCCAGCAGTCGACAGAGCCGCCGAGATGCTGGGGCCTTGGGCGGAGGGCACGCCCGCCAGCGACGCCTTTCTTCCACTCTGAGAAGGGGGAGGAGGAGAGGGTTGGTTTTTACCATTTCCAGGACTGCCGTTGGGGCGAATGTTGCGCATGTTGGACCCGCCGAAGCTCATCCGTCGGACGAAGGGCGTGGTAGGCGCCGTCTTGGGGGCGCCCGAGAGGACATCGTCGTCCTCAATGGCGTTCTCATCAATGGAATCAGAATTGTTGGAATTGGTGGACATGCTGCCCCGGCGGATGAAGGAATTGTTGGTGGGCGAGGTGCCCGAAAGGCCGAGGGTGGTGACAGAGAGCCGTCGGCGACCAGTGTCGACTGGGCCCGAGGCCTGGTTGGGAAAGCCGCTGCCGTTAGGGACCGAGTTGCCTCGCTGGAAGAGGTTGGTCAGGGCGGCCTGGGTGATTGATCCTCGTCTGTTGCGTGTGTACATTTCGCCGTTGTTATTGCTGCTGCTGCTGCTGCTGTTGTTGGTGGTGTTTGTAGCTGTGTCGGTAGACATGATGGGCAACAGAATCGACTGCTGTCAGTCGGTAGTTATAGTCGTAGAGACGGTGTGTGGGATGGGGAGATGCGCAAGGCAGTGGCGCGAGAGTGGTTCGAGAATGGCAGCAATAGCCAAGCACGTGAAACTGGTTGTGTGATGAGCTTGGAGATTTTGTGGGCTGATGGGGATGCAGGAACAATCAAGTTGAAAAAGAGGAGCAAAAAGACGAAAGGTGATGGTTACAGAAGAAGAAGAAGGAGAAAAAGAAGAGGAGGAGGAGGGGACAAGTTTCGAAAATGAGCTGATAAGTTTAACCCTTGGGGGAGGGGGCAAGAGGGTTGATAAAGACAAAGAGGATGGATGGGTTGAGGGGAGGAAGGAAATGTGAAGGGCGCTGATCAACTCTAAAACAGGGGAGCAGACTGGCCGGTCAGTGATGAGAGATCGCCGTTACCGGTTTGGGTAAAAGGCGATATGAAGAGGGGGGGATCAGGCCAGCGGGCGTCGAGTTGAACAAAAGCGAGACCGGCGGTGCAAGAGAGAGGTGAGGATGCGTCAGAGTCAGTCCGTTCTGTCCATCAAAGCCCCCCAGAATCGATCGAGGGGTCGAGGATAACAGTCCAAGAGCCAGAGGGGAAGCTAGCCTGGAGTTGACAGGGGTGGTTTGGCTACTACAGGGAACAGGACGCTGGACTTTGTGGTGGAGATGCGCTTGCATGCACATGGAGCGGCGGTCGGTACGGATGCATGGAGGCTAGCTTCTATTTCTGTGGATGGGGGTCTCAGAGGCTAGAGAGAGGGGATGGTCCCCCAGTCCCCTCGCCAAGTGACGTCGTTCGCGCTGTGTGGGGCTTCCAGGCCGCGCCGCGATCGGGTCAGCGTTGCTGGCTGTACTGTAGATGTCGAATCTCCTCCCCCTGCCTGCGTGGAGGGTTGCCTCCAAGGGTTCAGAAGAATCCCCTGGTTGGGGCCCTAGTCTTCTTCTTCTCTCTCTCGGCTCCTTTCTTGAGGCTGACTGCCGCCGTCCCGAGGTGTGTCTTGTTGGTGCCGCGGAGCTGGTGGACTCGGACACGTCAAGTCGTCTCGAAATTTCTGTGGTGATTAGTGGTCGGATTGCATGACACCATAATCTTTCGGTTACGCCTTGATGCTGTAACAGTCCGCAACTTTGTGTTTGGATTGCTCTCGGGTTGGTGCTGGTAGGTTCAGTTGCGGATACCGGGCCGGAAAGTTAAGCAAGAATGCGGATGAAGTGGTGGTTTTTTTCCCCTCCCTACTATTTGTTGAGGGACGGGGAAATGTTGATGGAGAGACAGACAGCAGGAGGGAGGGGGAGACGACAGACGAGAGATAGAGTGAGCAAGGCAGGTACATCCCTGGGGTAGCTACTTCAGTGAAGGACATTGTAGTACCTAGGTACCTATTTCTGCTATGCATGGGTCTACTATCTAGAGTTTGGGAAGGTCCCAATCACTTTGGAGGGCGCAATCTGATGCGAGGGGTTTCAGGGTCGAAACACACTGTTATCGTCCAAAGAGGCAACGAAGAGGAAATCGAAGGATTGGAACGCAACTAGGTACTGCAGGCTCGAGGCCAGTGGCCGACCGGACAAGGCGCTCATCAGCGACGGTTATTTTTTCTGTGATGGACGGGGAGGATGCTCTAATAAATTCCTCCATTGAATCTCTGTTATTCAATCGTCGAAATCAGTCGCTTCTGGTCTGGTTGGTCTGGTACCACCTTCCATCCTATCCTGCTACAGTTATCTCCATCCTCTCTGATGAAGCATGAACCTCTTCACGTCGCCTTCCTCTTCTGCAATTTCCCCTTTCCCCAACTTGAAGGCTCGCCTGCCTGCCTGCCTGCACGTTACTTGTCACAATCACGTGTGCTCAAGCTCCTGGCATGATTTTCTTCTCTTTCTCCCCGTCGCATCCTAGGTACCTTGTTGTGCAGGATATCCATCCAGACGCTCAAGTCCGAAATGCCCGCCTGATAATCTCAGCGTGACTTTGCCTGCGTCGACACTGCTGCATCGTGCATCCTGCGGCGCAACGGCTCCAGCAACGAGGCACGGCGCGTCTGGCCATGGAGATGCCGCCCTCCACATCTTGGCAGTTTGTTAGCCTGCATTCTTGGGGATTTCTTTGATGAATCTGCATCTTAGCACCAAGACCGTCCATTCGTCATCCAGGTGGTGGCATTGTCTTCACCCCGGACTCCCGGAGGCCACGGGTCTCCTAGCCTCCCACGCACGCGGCATGCACCCTTGGCTAGTGCAGCCAAAACCGACTGCGGAGGACCGGGGCCCAACTGGTCCGCCCCCCGGAAAGCGACCAATCTTGGGGCGGAAACGGCGCCTCATAGGGCATTGCAGCCCTCTCAGTATCCACACCTCCCCGCCTCTAGGGTACCGAAGTCACCTCCACTAACGTGCGTACCTCCTGGGAATGGAGATGACGGTTTTCGGTACGTACCTACCCGGATTTTGTTTGCGGGGTACCTGGTCGTGAAGAAGCACGTTGGCGGCGGACAAAACAAACACAGACGATTGATTCAGCTGGCTCTCCCCTCCACGCTCCACGAATCTAGTGTTTTATATGTCCGCCAGGCCTCCACAGAGAATGAAGCACACAAAGGCATCCATCCTTGCATGTGTTTTTGCCTCCAGGGTCACCGTCTGGGAAGCATCAAGAGGTGTTGAAGCAAGGGTGCTGCCCCCTCTGCTGGAGCGGGCTGAGCGGCTAGTCAACTCCTCAGCGTTGATCGCTTGCACCAGCTGCGCAGCCTCATGTGGATGGAGAGGCATGACACAAGGAGGGGGATGACGAAGGATGGGCCTCGACTCGACTCGCCTCGCCTCGCCTCGGCAAGCTCCCAAGCAGCACTCCCTTTCATCAAACCTCATTCGCGTCAGATGAGGCAATGCACAGGACGCCATCACCAGTGGTGCTGGGTGGTGGGAGGGGGCTTCAAGGCGATGGTGCTGCTGCTGCTGATGACATATGCCGATGTCTCGAGGATGCCTTTCTTTCTATTCTTGGGCATTCATCACGATCCTCCCTGCACACCTACAGTAGTTACTGTGTGCCACCAACATTCAGTAACCGCTCTCCCCGCCCCTCCTCCCTGCACAACATTTCAATTCCTCAAGAGTCATGCCAAAGTCTGTCTCTTGCTGTGCCAGTGCGTTAGCGTGCGGCTACTCAGATCAAGTGATGATTGCCGTACTCTGGTAACCTCCTGGAGAGACATGGTGAGGGAAAACCCCCAGTTGCAACATGCGATTCACATATATCAGCTGAATGCCGGCGCAAGTCATCGCAATTCACTGGAGATTGGGCAAGCCCTCGAGACAAAGCACATTCCTTGGTCCAAACCGAGTTTTTCATTCTACTAGCAGTCTAGTTACCTTTTTACATGCTTGCCGTGCACTAGTGGCAACCTTGCTCTGCCGGACCACTTCGAAGCAGTTTCCATCTTGCGGTTTAACTGGTCTTTCCATGTCTAAAGAACAAGTTTCCTCCACTTGGGCGCGTGGCCAGCGTGAGAGATGCGCACAAAGCAGTACTGTACAGTTGTAGATAAGCTTCGGTTCCCCCGCTAAAGAATGTGTGCCCCCCC
>JABFEP010002298.1:0-10692 GCA_013618265.1 Fusarium albidum
TGACTGCAGAGGAAAAGAAAAAAAAAACCCACTGCTGCTGTCCCGGACCGGGCCCGACAAGACCCGACGGGTGGGTGGGCTGGGCGACGGCCTTTAATTGTACCTGTTCCTGATCGGTAGTGGTGCATGCGACGCCTCTTTGCGTTTGGGGTGGAGGCGAAAGGGAACAAAAGCCTGATGCTGTTTTTAACAGGGAACTTGGGGTTTTGGAGATCAGATAAACGCCAACGAAGCGTCCCTCCCTCGAGGAGACGGCCCGAACAAACTTGGACGTTTATTGTCGTTAATAGTGGTTCTCTCTTCGTTTGCGGCTACCCCACAACACCACCTTCTAGACGATTCGAAGCCATCGTGAGTTTCACTCACCCTCTTCCCTTCTACCACCGACCTATTCTTTTTCTTGGCCGGGATCCCTCTGGGGGTGGTAAAAAGCCGCCCACAAGCGAACCTATGAGCGTCCCACCTGGCGACATCTGAGAACGGGGGTGGCTTTCTGCAATTATGCGCAGGTCAGTATTAACCAGATCGGCACTATCGGAGGGTGTTCGAGTACCCCGAGAGGGGGAAAACCAAGGACAAGGCCACTTGAAGGAGTGCGGGTCTGCACATCTTGAACCCTTGTCGTCAAACAGGCCTAGAAGCATGACAGACAGACAGGCCCCCCCCAACTCCCGTACGTGCATGATCTGTCGTCCCTGGCACGTAAATGTAGGTACTTTCCCCGTCGCCACCCAAACGAGAGAGAGTCCTGCGGGAAATATTTGCTGGGGGGGAGGGTTAGACAGAACTTGCCTGGTTGTTCAACATGAGCAATCTTGGACGATTCATGTGGTGCCACGCAGTATGCGTCAGATCGCGCGCACATGAGAGAGATAAGCAGGTTCAGGGCGCAAAAAGGCAACATACATACAAGGGCATGTCATGGGCCAATGCGATCTTGCCCCTTTTTGGTGGAACCACTTCGGAAACATGCACGGCGGGATGGCACGGTAGTTTCGCGAGCCATTCCAAGGGGTATCTCTGTTCATGACTTTTCTTGGTAAGAGTGACAAGACATCGGTTCTAGTTCCGCCAAAGCCGGACCGCCTTGTCTTTGCCTCCGCTGCCGACCCTCTTGCCGTCGGGCGCCCAGTCCACCGCGTACACCTCGTCCTGGTGGCCGGGCAGGTCCACGGCAAGCTTGCACGAGGCCATGGACCACACCTTGAGGGTGGTATCCTTGGACGCCGTGACGAGAAGCCTGGAGTCTGCGGAAAAGGCGCACTGGTACACGGGAGCCACGTGTCCGCGGAGAGTGTTGATGAACTTGCCGTCCCTGGGTTGGTCAGCTTTCTTGTAGGCTATATATCAGGCAGTGTATGGCTCACCTTGCGCTCCAGATCTTGGTGTGGTTGTCCCAGCCCGCGCTGGCAATCAGCGAGCCGTCTGGGGAAAATGTGACGTGGTTCACCTGCTTCTGGTGTCCGAGCAGCCGCGCGACGGGCTTGGTCCCCTGGGCGGGATCCCAGAGATACATGGTGAAGTCGTCGCTGGCCGAGACCAGCCTCTCGGCGATCCTGCCCTGGAACTTTGCCGCCTTCTCGAACCTCTCCCGCGCCTTGGTCCTCCTCGCCTCCTCCGTGTCCGGGGCGGGCGTGTGGTCGTAGAAGCCCGTCCTCAGCACAAAGTCGGTCGACAGCGCGAGGTGGTTCACCCAGTGGGCGTGGGCCGAGAGGGTGTGCGCCAGCGTGCCCTTGTCCGCGTTCCAGACCCGCACCGTCTTGTCGTGGCTGGCGCTGTAAATGAGGCCCTCCCCTCCCCAGCGGACGCAGCTGACGCTGCTCCTGTGTCCCGACAGCACATGCTCCGTGAGCCCCGTGTTGACGACCCAGATGCGCACCGTCGCATCCTTGCTCGCGCTGGCGATCCGCGGGGTACCGTCTCTCCAGAGGTGGTAGGGCTCCCAGGCGATGTTGGTCACCCACTTCTGGTGGCCCTTGAGAGGCGCCCCCGCGGCTTTGCCAGTCTCGGGATCCCAGAGGCGGACGGACTTGTCCATGCTTCCGGTGGCGAGTCGCGCACCATCTGGCGACCAGGCGACCGCCAGCACCCATCCTGTGTGGCCCGAGAGGGTGTGCTTGGGCGTGCCCGTGTCAGCGTCCCAGATCCGTGCCGTCTTGTCGCCCGAGCCAGTCGCCAGCCGCCCGCTGTCCCTGGGGCTGAACTGCGCCGCCAGGATGGCCTCGCCGTGGCCGGGGATCCGGTGGGACATGCGGGTCACGGCCTGGACCTTGAAGACGGCCTGGGGCTCGGCGCTGAGGGTGATGGTCGTCTCGAACGGGTTCTCGATGCCATGGTTGCGGAGGAGCTGGAGCAGGTCGGTCGGGTATTGGTCGATAACGATGTCCGAGTCTGGGAGGTGAATTCGGAAGCGGTATGGGAGGAACTCTTCCTTTTCCTGGCAGTACGGTCAGCGAGGGGTCAAGCCAATGGGTCGCCGAGAGGCGCATACTCTTGCAAGTAATGTATTGAGCAGCAGAGAAAGGTTCTTTTCGGACGCATCGGCGAGGGGAACCTCAATCACATCCGCCATTTGATTTCCATCTCCGTCGAGGAATCGGGCCTTGAAGGAGCCAGCCGGCCCCGCGGCGATCGCCGTGACATCTTGCTGAGTCTGCGTACGCTCGAGGTCCTCCCGCTTTTGCCGCTTCGACGGCGGAGGCACGATCGTCGCCATCTTGAGGAAAATCTGTGTGGTTGACCGTCAAAAGTCTTGCTTGAGAAAACGCGGGATGGTGGGGCACTCTACTCTGGCAAAATCTGGGCAAATTTTGGCGGTGAGGAGGTGCAGCAAAATGGTCCAAATTCCAATCTAAATGTAGAATGTAGACTTAACAATTTTGGCCGGGATGCCCACGTGTCCTCGTTAGTGCCATGTCCACCCATCTCTCCATGATCTTTACCTACATAGTTGATCCGTGTGCCTTTCTTAAATATCACAATGATTACCCACGCCAACTCCCCTAACGCCAAATGTTCCACTATTGATTCTGCTGTCCACCTTGCGATGGCCGCCCACGCATCCTCTTCGGAGGGCCAGCGTAATGCTGGAACTGGGGCATGTCCATCCCGGGCACAGGAATCGGCGTCTGCTGCGGATTCTGCGGCAGATAGAGTTGCGACTGCATCATGGCCTGAGCCTGAGCCTGCGCCTGCGCTTGAGCCTGGGCTTGTTGGACTTGGGCCTGAGGGGTTTGTTGCGGCAGCGACTGCTGCTGGACGTGCTGTTGAGCGTGCATCTGCTGCTGCTGTTGCTGCTGCTGCTGATGCTGATGATGCTGCTGCTGCTGAGTTTGCTCAACCACCTGCTGCCGTCTCTGCCGAGCTCGCTGCTTCTGTGCTGAGGATTGTCGCTTGGTCTCCTCTATCTGGCGATGCCGCTTGTCCTGGGCTTCTTGGCGCTTCTGACGCTGCACATCCTCATTCTGCACAGCGTAGATGGCGGCGATCCGGAGCTGCAGCTGCGACAAAATCCCTATCCGCTCCGGCTGCGACATCTTGCGGTACTCGCTCTTGAACTGGTGAAAGGTGTCGCCGGTCAGGCGGAGGACGGCGTTGGAGACTCCGGCGACCTGAATGGCAGCCGAGGTCTCAGCGTCAGGCTGAGGACCATCATCTGGACATTGTGTCAGAAACAGCGTCGCTTCTGAGGACAATGTCGGCTCCTCACCTTCCAGGTCATCCACCATATTGGACTCGTCTTCGCTCGCAGGCTCGGGCGTCGGGGGTTCGGGGGTGCCGGGCTCGTGGTTGTGCTGATCACAGGTTATCGTCAAGACCCATCCCCCCATGGTCTTGCGGTGGACGGCCTTTGCCTTCCACGGACAGTCCGTCTTCTTTGTCGTCGTCTTGTGCTTTGTGGCCATGCACCGGTACGGTCGGCCGCCTCGATCGCAGACGAGATCGCATCGGACAATGTCGTTCCCAGGGATGTCGGCACCGCCCACTTTGCCGCGATGGGATCTCGCCTTGACGATCTTGTAGCCATCCTTTTCCATGCGGTCGCTCAGATCTTTAAAGAGCTCCTCATAGCTGCCGAAGATGCCTGCATGAGGTACAGACACGGCCTCGAGAATGCCAAACATGGCGAAGGTTGGCCAACGCGATCAACGCGTTCGGAGCTCAACGATGTGTGGATTTGGGCGTGAACCGGTGTCAGAGACGTGAGCCGACGTGTCGGCCGGCGGGGTGTTGAGGAATTTCCGGGTGATCCGGATAAACGCCGGATGCCCTGCCTCCTTCCCTGTGAACGCTGTGTAACCTGGTGAAGCTTGCCCGCTGATGAAGAAGGTGCCCGAGGCAGCACTGCTGCCGGATGGATATATCGTGGCAAAATGATTCGAGGCTCCTCCCGTCCTTTTGAAATCATCGTTTAAGCGAACGTGGCTCCATCACCACCAGCTGGCGCGTGAAACACCGCATTTGGCCCCTTGCTACCGCGAGACTTTCGACTTACATGCAAGTCAGCTCTAGAACGCAAGCACCCGACAACGGCGAGGCCCAATTGGCCCCAGTGCAGCAATGTCGCAAGCACCACGTCCAAGGGCCGACAATGGCTCGTCATCGAGTTACTTTCAGGACAGTGACCGATATTCGCCTCTCGAGACTTCATCCGTGTGGAGTGGAATTTCCAGCCTGGCACCGCAAACCAGCTCTGACCAGGCGTCGACCTCCCCGTTTGCCGGCAACAACACGCGGCTTGCTTCTCGATCTACGACTGTGCGGCCCGGATCTACTTCAGGGCGAAAATCACGGAATGCTACCACAACATCGATATTGGGATACAGCGATGCGCACACAATTGTATGTGCCATCAGCGAGGCCCGCGGCGTCTCCCCCGAGGTTGGTGTAGCCTTCGTCGATGTCTCCATCGGTGATGTTGTTCTCAGCCAGATTTGTGACAATCAATCCTATGTCAAGACCATTCACAAGATCCAGATGTCTTCTCCCTCTCGTATTCTCTTCATGGCCAGCGCCTGTCCCCCAAACCGCCCCTGTACTCTGTTTTCTCTTGTCGAAGAACTCGCTCCAGAAGCTAGGATTGACTCGTTGGATCGCTCTGCATGGTCTGAAGCGGAGGGATTGCAATACATGCAGAACTTGGCTTTCAGGGAGGATGTTGGGCCACTTTCAGTGGCTACTCAAGGCAAGTTCTATGCCGTGACCTCTTTTGCAGCTGTGAGTGCATCTATATTTGATATGGTGGTGGGATAGAGCTGACCCGACCACAGGCGATGAAGTACATTCACCGGAATTTCTCCTTCAGCTTCATGCCGCACTCTCTCCGCATACAGTACCAGCCTTCTGAAGACACCATGATGATTGATATTTCTGCCATTCAATCTCTCGAGATCATGCAAAATCTGCGAAACCCAAAGTCAAAGGACTCTCTGTTCGGCCTGCTGAACCACACCTTGACCCCGATGGGCTCCAGAATGCTGCGAAGTAACATCCTTCAACCGCCAACTCGCCCCGAGTCTATAATCGTTCCGCGTTACGAGGCGCTGGCCGAGCTGACTGCCAAAGAAGAAACGTTTCACGAAGTTAGAAAAGGTGACTGTGCCACCTGGGGCTTCTCGAGCTTACCCACTGACGAACAATAGCACTAAAGCTATTCTACGATGCCGAGAAGCTGTTGACGAAGGTATACTGACTCTCTGGTCCTGGAACGATGCCAACCACTCGCAGATGATCATCCTCCCCGCCGCCACGGATTTCCAGCAAGTCGAAGAACAGCTCAACCGAGTGTTGATGCTGAAAAGCTTCCTCGAAGCCATTCCCGAGCTCTACAAGGCGTTACAACCTGCGGAGAGCGAATTGCTCAAGAAGATCAGGGACACTTGCCATCCCGAGTTCACCAGCCAGGGCCTCAACAAGATTCGACGGACCATCGAGCCCGATGTCACCTACACGAAGTCCGCCCTTGACCTTCGCAATCAGAGAACCTTTGCCGTCAGGAAGGGCGTCGATGGCATCGTGGATGTTGCTCGCCAGTCCTACAAGGAACTCACGGAGGATGTCCACCAGCATCTGGATGAGCTGAACTGTACGGGGACCTCCCCCCGAAGACAAGTGGTGCTAACAAGACAGGTGCATATGGGATCGACGCCAGTCTCAAGTACGACAACAGCCGGAAGTATTGGTTTCGTCTTCGAGCGGCAGATTTCAACAACCGCCCTCTCCCAGAGGCCTTGATAAACGCGGTGCGGAAGAAGGAGCAGATTGAGTGTCAGACAATGACCTTGGTTAAGCTCAACGTGAGGCTCTGCGACACCTCCAACGAGGTCATCCTACGAAGCGATACGATCGTGCAGAACCTGCTGAGGGATCTTCGCCAGCATGTGCCACACCTCTTCCGCGTCTGCGAATCGATTGCACTCGTGGACATGATCTCATCCTTTGGACAGCTGACCACGACCATGAACTGGGTGAAGCCCGAGATTGGCACCACGCTGGGACTCCAGGCCGCCCGTCATCCAGTGCTGGACAAGGTATGGCCCTGACCTGTGAATGCAGGCATTTCTAACTTGGCAGTCAATGGCTCGCACCTTCATCCCCAACGACTACTACGCAACGGAGACGTACTGCTTCCACATCGTGACCGGGTGCAACATGAGCGGGAAGAGCACCTACATCCGGGCCGTCGCCCTGCTGCAGATCATGGCACAGATTGGCTCGTTTGTCCCGGCCGAGTATGCGGTCTTTCCCATCATCCACAACATCTTCGCTCGCGTCTCGCTGGACGACAATATTGAGAGCAATCTATCGACGTTCTCAGTCGAGATGCGCGAGATGGCCTTCATCTTGAGAAACATTGACGACAAAAGCCTTGCGATAATCGATGAACTTGCTCGTGCCACAAGCAACGTTGATGGCCTGGCCATTGCGCTTGCCATGTCTGAGGCTCTGATCGAAAGCAGAGCCTCTGTCTGGTTTGCCACTCACTTTACCGATCTGACCCGGGTTCTCACGGACCGTCTCGGCGTCCTGCGCCTTCACTTCCAGACCAAAAACTCGACCACCAGCGACGGGTTGCCTCACATCAAAATGCTGTACAAAGCCACCAAAGGCGCGGTCAGCGATAACGAGCATTACGGCATCAACCTGGCTCGGGCGATTGGACTGCCGCAGGGGTTCATCGACAAGGCGGAGGCAGTTGCCAAAGACATCAGGAGCAAGAGAGAAGCGGCCCAGAAAGGGAACCAAACGAAAAAGGTCCTGACTCGCCGGAGAACGATTCTGGATCTCTGGGAGGCCCTAAAACAGGCCAGAGATGCTGCTTCCGAGGAAGCATTGCCGGAATACCTGGCCCGTCTTCAAGAGCAATTCATCAGCCGCATGGAGGAGCTAGACGACATGGAGGAACCGGAGAGCATGGCGGAGCCGGATGAAGTGGCATAGGGGACGGCGAGGGCCTTGATACTTGTCAGCGCGGCGTTGTTGGGGATTTTCCAGGCATGTATGACGCTCAGAGTCATCAATGTGGTAGGCTTTGTTCATTGCTTCATGTGGTGGGTGCTCTATTGGGCTTCTTATGTACCAGGGCGCTTGTAATCTAGACCTCGCACCCTCTTCCAGACTTCCCTCACCGTTCGTTCCTGGGTTTGGTGCCCGGTCTCTGTTTCTGAAGGACCCGCGGGGCTATACACGGTCAGCGTGCCGAATGCATTGCGAAATGTGGCACGGGAAGACTTACCGGACAGCTAGGTATAGCCGACCTCCAAGATGAGCCCGTGGAATTTCTGCCGTCTCGGGATCATCGGGAGGGTTCGCTGTCGTTACAAGGCCACCTGCCTCCTCAAGAATAGCGATTCCAGCGGCAACATCCCTATACCAGTCAGTTCGTGGTGCGAAGTGCTTTGACAGTGGTCTTGACTCACCACTCCCAACAGCCACCCTCCCACCAGATATCCAAAGAGCCCATGGCGGTATAGGCAAGATCTAACGTTGCGCTAGATTGACTTTGTCAGCGACTGAAGTGCAATTCCAGCAACAGAGTGCGTACCTCCCCAGGCTTCGCACACCGTGGACCATGCCGCCCTTGCCCCCTCGGCCGCTACGCTCCGAGGCCATGTTGACAAACGACTCGACCTTCCGAGTCATATTGCCACCTGGGATATCGCGACGGTCCTTCCCCCACTCGCACGAAAAAGTGCAGCCGCTCGGGGCATTATGGGGCAGCGGAGGGATGGGCTTGCGAACCAGCGGGAGCCGCTGCGTCTCGTTGAGCCAGGCGCCCTTCCCCGAGCACGATGAGAAGGTCTGGTTCAAGAAGGGAGCGTTGATGACGCCGATGACGGGGATGCCGTTGACCACGAGGGCGATGGATACGCAGAACATGGGAAAGAGGTGTGTGAAGTTGACAGTGCCGTCGAGGGGGTCGACTATCCATGTTGGCCGGTCATCGACGAGGTAGGTTCGCGAGGCGCCGGCGGAATATGATTCCTCTCCGATAAAGCTGATGATGTCAGTGAAAGCCCAAGATTGTTGGCGGTGCATTCTACCCATGATCGGGATACTTGTTGGCGACAGAGGTGTGGATGAAGTTCTCGACGTCTGGACCGGCAGTCAGCTCGCAGACGGGCAGAGACAAGAGGTCAAGGGCGCCTACCCTTGTCTGTCTTGGTCACCAAGTCTACCGAATTCTCCTTCTCGACATAGGCAACGGCACTGGAGGACCCCTCGTCGTCGCCGTCGATGCGGCGCCGAGCGGCAGCCATGAGCATGCCGCCCGCATCCTTGCCCAGTTGCACGGCAAAAGCATAAATCTCGGCAAGTTGCTGCTCATCCATGGCTACAGCGTTTTTCCAGGCTCTGTATGTCTCACAGTTCTTTGTTCCTTTGTTTCCGGCAAGTCGAGCTCGCCTGCATCTCAACGGCAAACGCGATTTTGTTCATCTGCCTGCAAAGCCGCCTTCAACCGCAAGCCAGGATCATTCCGCACCACGGATCAAGAGCGCTGTGGGGAAAAGATGGGGAGGAAGAGACGTCAGATCTATTGCGGCGGTGGTCATTGGCGATCGGCGTTGGCGGTGGATGAAGCTTTAACCGGAGAGGGGGTCCCAAGTCTGGGGATTCTCTGCAGGGTCAAGGTTCTGGAAATGCCGAGATGGGAGGAAGATTGAGCCAGGTACAGGGGATTATGCTTTGGTGAGGAAAGCTTGCAATGAAAAGGCAGGGCAATTGAGCGAAAGAGATTATTTCCATCAACCAACAAGCAACCAAAACAAGCAACAAGCAACAGAAAACAAGAACAATACCATGTCTCGACGGCTCCTCCTCATCAACGGCCCCAACCTCAACCTCCTGGGCACAAGAGAGCCCCAGATGTACGGCTCTACAACGCTCGCCGACGTGGAAGCAAAGGCCAAAGCCCATGCAAAAGAGCTCTCGGCCACGCTGGAAGCCTTCCAGGCCAACTCGGAGGGCGCGATAGTGGACCGCATCCACGCCGCAAAGGCCGAGGGCGTCGACGCCATCATCGTCAACGCGGGGGCGTACACGCACACGAGCGTGGCGATCCGGGACGCGCTGGCGGGCGTGGACATTCCCTTTGTCGAGGTGCACATTACGAATGTGCATGCGAGGGAGGCGTTTAGACATCATAGCTACCTGTGCGACAAGGCGGAGGCGGTGATCTGCGGGCTGGGGGTTTACGGGTATGAGGCTGCGATTGAGTATGCGGTCAGGCATATGAAGTTGAGGGCGAGGCTGTGATATGACGGGTTATGAGAATGTGACGGACTCATACGGAATGGATGATGGTTGAAGAAACAATTGCTAGGTATCAATCTGAACTACTTGTTACAGGCTTCCCATTAAAGCTCCAATTACAACAAACATCACAGCATGGCTTGCAATCTCGGCTGCATCTCATCCTCGGTCCTCAGCCCCAGGTCTGTCTTCATCTTGACCCACGACACGGCGGCCCTCCTGGCCATCTCTTCCGGCACGGCCTCATCCGGCTCAGCCTGCCTCCTGTTGAAGACCTCGAAGCTCAGCCAGCCCTCGAAGCCGAGCCCCTGGACCACGGCAGCCAGGACATTCCTGCAGGGCAGGTAACCTCCGTGCTGGGGCTCGCCGTAGAAGAGCCTCGCGTTGCGGGACCAGCTCATGCGCGAGGGCTGCTCTGGGCTGTAGAAGGGGTGGTTCTCGTCGAGCGGCCGGGAGAGGCGCTCACCGTCCGCGACCTGGATGAGGAACAGCTTCGAGGTGTCGACATCGGAGAGGATGCGCTTGACCGAGCTGAGGGTTGCCTCGTCGTGGTCCTCTGTCCGCCCAGACGGCGCAGCAGGGTCGGCGTAGACCCTCCCTAGGATGTTGTAGCTGTCCAGGCACACGCCAAAGTTTGGTCTGTCCACACGCTGTACGACATCCCAGCTCGCCTCCCAGGTGTCGACCCTCGTGCCCCAGCACAGCGCCTCGAACGCAAAGCTGATGGCGGGGGACTCCCTCAGGCCCATGTCGGCGGCCTGGGCAAAGTCGCCGACGATGACGTCCAGGTCGTCGGTGATTCTGTCCGAGGGGAGGAAGCTACTCGGGAACAGGATCAGGTCTGTGCCGAGGGCGTGGGCGAGGCGGAACCAGAGGCGCAGCTCGACGAGGCTCCTCGCGTGGGCGTCCCTGTCGAGGAGGCCGCCGTAGTGCATGAAG
>JABFEP010002304.1:0-36252 GCA_013618265.1 Fusarium albidum
ATCGAGCAACTCTGCAGCACGTCAGTCTAAAACGAACAAGTAAAAAAGGTCAAGGTTCAGCATTTGTCGTGTGCGTCTGTTAGCGTGACGATGCAAAAGATGGGGGATTTTCAGACATCCCACGCTAGGTGAAAGAGTGTTGCGGTGAGGTTTTTTGCGACGGCTGCTACTTTCACCGCATCATAATGTGGGGGTCGGGTTCCTTGCACGGGATGTCAGTGTGGAGGACAGTTAGAGGACAGTAGATGTTTCGAAAGAAGGCGTGTAGAAAACCTAGAATGAGCGTGGAAACTCCCCCTCTCTTCAGGATCGAAACCAATGCAAGGCGAATCTGCACAGTTGCAAACGCGCGAGGGCTTGGATGGTGGGGAAAAAGGGTCGGAGAGTTTGACGCTAGAAGCAATCGTGATGCTTCCAGAGGCAGAGAATACTGTACATGTACAGTAACTCATCTAGAGGTGATCATCGCAGGGGTGGACTGGACAGCTGAGGGAGGAGGGAGTCGAAGTTGAAGAGAGGTGAAGTGGTGGTGTGCTCATCAGTATCCGTCCCGACATCTAAGCGAGCACTGAATATCTACAGTATATTGATAACACCAACGTCTCTATCGTGACATCCAGCAGACAGCATCAGCAAAGGATAGCAGACAGCAGGGGATAGCAGACAGTAGAGGATAGCAGAGGCAGAGGCAGAGGCAGTTCGCCGACAGACCCCGATGACGTGTTCCAAGGCGTGCCCCCATCTCGATCGACTTTTTGAGTTTTGCTCGCTTCGCATTCCCATGATGCCCTTGGTCCAGGGACAAGTAACGCTGGCAACGTGGTTTGGTCGATCATCGGCTCGGGGCCGACAGCAGACTGAAATGCGCTGTCAGAACGCAAGTCATGGGGGGGAAAGGACTGCAGCAGGGATGGTCCTTGAAGAGGACAGAGGGGGGACCAACCCCTCTTTAGCTCAAGACTAGGTAGCGTGGCTTGCAGGGATAACTACCAGGGATGCGGTCGATCAGCAGAGCTAGCAAGGGGCAGGGGGGCATGTCTGGTCAATTGCGCGCGATGCAATTCATCGGGGTTCATGAGAAGACGGTGAGTTGAGTCGTTGGACGTTGAACATGTGAAGTTGTTGATGTCTACTACTGTAACTGCTGTGCTTCCAGAACGGTCAGGCATCAGGGGTGAAGTGAAGCAGTTGGAGAGTAGAGTTTACTGGCCCTGTAGAGTGACAGACACATTATACTCGGGCCCCCTCCCACAAAGGAGCAATCAACTCGAGGTTTGAACCCCCCCTCCATCCACGACGTAAAAGCCACGAGGCAGCCCGTCTTGAGCTCTACGGCAGCATTTTCAGCACAGACGTTTGGAACACTCTCGAGTCCCAGGGTCGTGGGCCCGTCGAGAGTGCACATTCCAAATCGCGGCGGCTCTCGTAAGGATGAAGTACTATGGTACTTGAGAACAAGCTGCGCTCTTCTTTCCTTGCTTCTTCTTCCTGCTTCTTTCTTCCAGAAACGAAGCACCGGATCAGAGTTTCCTTGCGCGCACGCCCTGCCACATTTGCCTTTTCCACAGCACGTGGCCGAGAGACGCTTGGCTGCAGGACAGGAGAAGGGGAAAAGACTGAGCAGGTAAAAGCAAGTAAGAGATACAAAGGGCGGAATTCGCTACCCAGAAACTCTGGGCCCGTCCCCGTGGAAGGTTGACAAGCGGGTTTCCCTTTGACGGTCAACTTGTCGCTTCCCCGCCGGTGACGACAGCAATAGGCGTTGAGCCACCCGGACGGATTGGTTATGCATGTTTCCAGAGCCCGCCAATATGACGACCTATCCAGGTTTCGCACGGATACTAAGACGAGGCCTATACTCTTAGGTCCCTCTACTGTCTCTGAGCTCATCCAGGCAACTCGAGATTGGACAGGGAAGGACTATTCACGATACGAGCTGTCGTATAGTAGTAGTCCAGGCGGTCTGAAGTGCAGATGGCCGTGGCTGAAACAGCCATCTCTTGTATGCCTCTTGTCCCTGTGGATCGGATCTCTTATCGCCGGTTTTACGCTTGTGCAACCTCACTGCTCTGCGCATGGCCATGGACGACAGTTTCAGTCCCGCGCCCGCTAGAATACCCCTCTCAGAGCCCCCCAGGCCTGCCCCCGGCATCTGAATCCCGCGATCCGCGAGGGGTTCCTTGGGCTGCCCACTTTCTAGCGGCCCTTGCGTTTGACTGGATGGCTTTTGTGATCTATCACGTCCCTTCGCGTCTGATGGCTTTCAGCGACGGCTCTTGGCACTGCGACGGACTCGGGCGCGACGGCTCCTGGCTGTTGTTCAGGCACTGGAGCTGGGCATCTAGTCGTCCTGCTCCCTTCCGAGATCCGTCTTGGCTGTTTGTCATCTTCTGTGCGCAGTCTGCGATGGCTCTGCAGCCGGGGTTCGTCGACTGTGTATCTTGAGGTTTTAGCAAGGCTCTAAACGGATAAACGTCAATTCCGCTGCCGCTGTCTGTTGTATTCGAGACTTGATGTTTGCGTTCTGGATCAGATCCGTCCTTTGAGGCGGAACCGTTGCGCGTTGAAAAAGACACACACTGGCATGTCACTGGTCTTGGTCAATGATACAACTAGTCGACGTTGGGCTTCGCTTCTAGCCCCGGGAGGGACCCGATCCGCGGATCCAGAAGTATACGAGACAGAGATGACGACCTCTCTCTCAAAGAAACCGTGACACGTTTTCTGGGCAAAAGCCAAGTTGTGGCTGTGGCCCGTTCCCACGGTTTCGAAATGCAAACGACCTGCACTAGAAAGAGGCTTGGAAGTAAATCATGTATGTATGTACAGTAATAGTATGCGCAATTTTTGCCAAGAATCTCACTTGCATCAACAATGGTAGCCTTGCAACTATGCATCAGCGCGCTCTTGGCAGACTTCCTGTTGTCTGATGCCCAAAGCCCCTCCCACAAGGGATCCTGGGGATGAGAACTCGCTGAGATCCAGGGAGGTCAACAGGACCGTTGCATCGTCTTCCAGACTAGTCGATGCCGCGGGCATTCTCGACCTGGTCTAGCCCCGAGCATCAAAGCATCCGTGCCGTTGGCTCTAGGGATGCAGTCGCTTAGAAGATTTGCTCCCCCCCCCCCCCAAGGCTACCGCAGGTGGTATCTTGAATGATACAGTGTCAGTCTTGGCGGAAATATGCTGTCAAAAACATTCGATTCTGTTTTACTTGATCTGCAGGGCACCGAATAGAGGGGATCAGGTGTGTCGATGATGGGGGAGTCTCTCGACTTGCTTTTGGGGCAGAAGAAGGGGCAGAGGGCGCATGAACCGGTGGGACCGGAATTTCCGGACCAGAGCCGCAGGATTTCCGTCCGACGTGGCTCGGAATTGTGGCCGGCGAGGACCAGATCCTCTCGGCCAGATTAAATGCCCGCAGGGTCGTCATATTACTTGGAAAGTCCAATCATTTCCTTCGCTTTGACTTTTGGGTTATTGACCGGTTTTCAGAATTCGGCTGCGCAACTCTCTGGCCTGGAGACTGTTGCTGATCCGGTGGCATGGCCAACTCCCGTTCCTGAGAGATCCAGCCCCTTGGGTCCGGAGACTGGACTGGAGACGGCGACTCCCATCCGGTGTTGGTCCGTCATGTCGTGAGCTCAAGCTAAAGTCGCGGGCCGCATCTTGTCATGGTCTCGTGCACGATATGGGGACGGGACAGGATGGAATCCATTCTTGGAGATTCTTTGTCTGGCTGCGATGGTCAAGCTCAAGCTTATGCCAAGCTCCTGTCAGTGAGTTCCAATGTTCCACTGTTCAAACCCCGGATTATTCCCTCCCCACCAAAACTCCATCCATCTACGCACGTGACCTTTCAGCTGACATTCACCGGCAAATCCTCGGCGACTTGGCTGACATCTCATGATCACTGCAGATGCCAATCCCCCGCTTCCACTGCCTCTGACGGAGTGTCGTCCCGACGAAGCGGAGGATGGAGACGGCATCCCAGCGGCGAAGCCGGCGATTGGCTGTCCTCTGGACGGATAAACGACGGAGGCCCGGCTGATCCTCGCCCGCGCCCTCCGGCATGCGGCGTCGTGGGGCTTCACCACCAACTTGGCTGCTGTCCTGGCATCATGAGACGGAGATGCCATTGTCTATTGGGCAAGCGACTGTCGACGTCTTGCTGCGGCTATGCGAGCCGGATCGCGCAGGATTCCCAGGCCAAGAGGCGGCGGTGGAGGGAGGGGTTTCTTGGGTATTTAGCCATGGCCGCCGGCTCCGAGATCTGACAGTTTCCCCCTTCTTTCAAGCCAGAGACTGGACGTTTCTACTCAATTTGACTGATAAATTCGTCTCTCGTCTGCGTTTCTGTGTGATTCTCATCAGTTTTTGCGCGTGAAAATGGCCGATATCAACGTTGAGGAGATCCTCAAGAAGCTCTCCCTCGCCGAAAAGGTCTCCCTTCTTGCAGGTCCGTCCAACATCAACAGACAACTCTGGAGCAATATGCTGACAAACATACCAGGCGTCGACTTTTGGCACACAAAGGCCCTCCCTGAGCATGGAGTCCCCTCGCTGCGCCTCTCGGACGGCCCCAACGGCGTGAGAGGGACAAAGTTCTTCAACGGCATCCCGGCCGCCTGCTTCCCCTGCGGCACGGCCCTCGGCTCTACCTTCAACCAGGACCTCCTCGAGGAGGCCGGCAGGAAGATGGGCGAGGAGGCCATCGCCAAGAGCGCCCACGTCATTCTGGGCCCGACCATCAACATGCAGCGCTCGCCCCTCGGCGGCCGTGGCTTCGAGTCCATCGGCGAGGACCCCTTCCTCGCGGGGCTCGGCGCCGCGGCCCTCGTGCGCGGCATCCAGAGCACGGGAGTCCAGGCCACGGTGAAGCACTTTGTGTGCAACGACCAGGAGCACAAGCGCATGAACGTCCAGGCCATCATCACGGAGCGGGCCCTCCGCGAGATCTACACCCTGCCGTTCCAGCTCGCCGTGCGGGACGCCCGCCCGGGCGCCTTCATGACGGCGTACAACGGCGTCAACGGCACGCCCTGCAGCGAGAATCCCAAGCTGCTGGACGATCTCCTGCGCAAGGAGTGGGGGTGGGAGGGGCTCGTCATGAGCGACTGGTACGGCACCTACAGCGTGTCGGACGCGGCCAAGGCCGGGCTCGACCTCGAGATGCCCGGCCCTACGCGCTGGAGGGGAGACGTGCTCAACTTTGCGGCGGCGTGCGAGAAGGTTTGGGGCCACGTCATCGACGACCGCGCACGCGAGGTGCTCAAGTTTGTCAAGAAGTGCGCCGCCTCGGGCGTCAAGGAGAACGGGCCCGAGGAGACCATTGACACCCCCGAGACGGCGGCCCTGCTGCGAAAGATTGGGAACGAGAGCATCGTCCTCCTCAAGAACGACGACAAGGTGCTCCCCCTGGCCAAGGACAAGAAGACGCTCGTCATCGGGCCCAACGCAAAGGTGGCGACGTACCACGGCGGCGGCTCGGCCTCCCTGGCGGCGTACTACGCCGTGACGCCGTACGACGGCATCGCGGCAAAGGTGGGCGGCGAGCCGCCGGCCTACACCATCGGCGCGTACACGCACAAGCTGCTCCCCCTGCTGGGCGACCAGACCAAGGGCGCCGACGGCAAGACGGGCATGAGCTGGAAGGTGTTCAACAAGCCGCCCAGCGAGGCGTCGCGGGAGCCAGTGGAGGAGCTCTGGATCACCAAGACGGAGATGCACCTGGTCGACTTTTACAACCCCGACGTCGAGGCGCTGTGGTACGCCGACCTCGAGGGCACGTTCCAGGTCGAGGAGGACTCGGCGTACGAGTTTGGCCTCATCGTCTCGGGCACGGCCAAGCTCTACGTCAACGGCGAGCTGGTGATCGACAACGCCACCAAGCAGGTGGCCGGGGACGCCTTCTTCGGGTGCGCGACGCGCGAGGAGCGCGGCCGCGTGGACCTCAAGAAGGGCGAGTCGTACAGCGTAAAGGTCGAGTTCGCATCGGCCCCGAGCTTCACGCTCAAGCTCGACAACCCGGTCGTGGGCCACGGGTCGCTCCGGGTCGGGGCCTGCAAGGTCATCGACGACCAGAAGGAGATTGAGCGGTCGGTGGCGCTGGCCAGGGAGCACGACCAGGTGGTCATCTGCGCGGGGCTCAACGCCGACTGGGAGACGGAGGGTTCGGACCGGGCGAGCATGAAGCTCCCGGGGGTGCTGGACGAGCTGGTGGTCGCCGTGGCGGCTGCCAACCCCAACACGGCCGTGGTGATGCAGACGGGCACCCCGGAGGAGATGCCCTGGCTGGATGCAGTGCCCGCCGTCGTGCAGGCCTGGTATGGCGGCAACGAGACGGGCAACTGCATCGCCGACGTGCTGTTCGGCGACGCCAACCCCTCGGGCAAGCTGTCCCTGAGCTTCCCCAAGAAGCTGACGGACGTGCCGGCCTTTCTCAACTTCCGCACCGAGGCGGGCCGCACGCTGTACGGCGAGGACGTCTATGTGGGGTACCGGTACTACGAGTTTGCCGACCGCGACGTCAACTTTCCCTTTGGCCACGGCCTCTCCTACACGACCTTTTCCTTCTCGGACCTGGCCGTGTCGTCGGCCGAGGGTAAGGTCTCGGCGTCGGTCACGGTGCGCAACACGGGGTCCATCCGCGGCGCCGAGGTCGCCCAGCTGTACGTGCGCCCCCTGCAGGCGGCAAAGGTGAACCGCCCGTTCAAGGAGCTCAAGGGCTTCGCAAAGGTTGAGCTCGACGCTGGGGAGGCCAAGACGGTTGTGATTGAGGAGCTGGAGAAGTACGCGGCGGCGTACTTTGACGAGGAGAAGGACCAGTGGTGCGTCGAGGCGGGCGAGTACGAGGTCATCGTCAGCGACAGCAGCGCCGTGGGGGACAAGGCGGTCAGGGGGACGTTCAAGGTCGACGAGACTTATTGGTGGTCCGGTATCTAGTGCTCTATGCTCTAATCCAATCAAGCCTTTTCTCTCGGGATACCATCCTCCGGACACGTCCACGGCTCTGCATCCCCCAGCCTCTGGGCCGTCAACCCGGCGTTCCCGGGATTCCTGACCCCAGCCTCGACCTGCCTCTGGTACGAGATCCTCCTCAGCCTCTCGGCCTCGGCGGGCGTCAGACGGATGTAGACCTCTGCGGCGACGACGTGGAGAAGCAGCGCGAGCCAGGCACCAGCGCCAAACGACGAGTTGAGCCCCGACGCCATGCCGTCCGGTCTGCTCCCCGCGCCGCCGCCAAAGTCGGCCTTTACAATGACGCGCCTGCCGGGATCCTCGCCCGTGTAGAAAAGCCCGCAGTCTGGGTAGAGGGTCTCTACGGCGGTCTGGTTCCCGCGGAACATGAAGTCGATGACGGCGCAGGGCGTGACGGAGTAGTACTCCTGGTTGAGCCTGCGGGTGATGACGGCCATGAGTATGGATATGATCCTCATGGTGATGACGAAGGAAACCTGTCAGTCAGTATTATAGACCGTTGGAGGACCATAGAACGCACAATGATCCACGCTCTGAGCATCCACGCCCTATGCTGCTCAATCTGCATCACCCTCGCATTATACGAGGCCAGCGCGAGGCACACCACAAATGCTATACTCGACACGCCCGTCGCGGCCTGCACGTCGAGGGTTCCCCCGAACGCGGGCCTCGCAATCATGAAGACACCGGCCATCCCGACACAAGACAGAATCACGGTCGTCCAGCCCACGACGCGGTGCACGATGGGCCACCTGCGGCGTATGGCAGGGACGAACTGCGAGACCGCGAGCGCAGACGCGGGGAGGATCCCGCCGAGGTGCATCGTCACGCCGGCCCTGCCGTAGGGGGTCTGGAAGTAGTAGCATTCTCCGGGGATGGCGCCCTGCGAGCCGCGGGGTCTTGAGGAGGTGGAAGAAGAACTGGGGCAGAGGATGTTGAAGTCGAGGTAGAGGAGGCGGGAGAGGGTGAATGCGAGGAGGGAGCCGCCGAAGATGAGGAATAGGAAGAGGTTGTGGGGTTTGGCGAAGCCGGTGATGCGGGTGATGGTGATGGACATTTTGGATGAGTCTGAGTCTGATGAGTGATGGAAATGAGAGGACATGAGGATATTAAGTACGTGAAAGTGATAGACAATAGAGTCTAAGCGAGGGCTGATATTGTGATAAAAATAAACATGGGGTTATTGATGCACGAAAACGGTCGCCGGAAATGGACTCATTATTGGCTCTACTGTCATGAACCTCCCATTATCATTAATCGCTGTAAGACACGCCCGAGTACGAGCCAGCCGTTCTCTGGGCACGCCAAGTGCAGTGTTTGCCTGCAGTTTGTTGCCTGCATGAGCAGCATGGGCCAGGAATAATGGCTCATGACGGAAACACCCCGTTGAGAAACTCATCAACGCGCCTCTTCCTCCCCCCCGCGCCAACCTCTGACGGATCAACTACCTCGGAAGATGCACCCCCCTCGGGCAGCGCGTGGATGCGCCCCCCCACCCTTGCGAGCAGGAACCGCATCCTCTCGAGCTCCTTCTCCACGGGGCCATCCCTCGTCAGGAGATTCTCCTGGACGCCTGCGCCGCCGTCGTCCGTCTCGAGGGGCGCGACGACGTCCCTCAGACGGGTGAGCCGCGCGACCCTCTCCCTGAGCTGGCTCCGCTGCTGGTTGAGCTCCGACAGGTGGAGCACCGCGTCGGCGTACCGCTTCGCCTCCATGGGGTGGTTGGCGACGTCCTTGTCGGACTGCCAGGAGGGGGGGAGCGAGTCGATGGACTCGGAGGTGCCTGGTAGTGGGGATGTCAGGATCTCATCAGAGAGGGGAAAAACAAGACTCACTCATGTCCAGCTCCCTGCCTATGCCTTCGCCGTCGTCAGCCAGCTTGCCCTCGGCATCCCTCGCGTACACGTGGTTGATCTGCTCGGCCACGCTGCGGCTAGCCTGCGGCGCGTACACCCGCCGGCAGTGCTGCTGGACGGCGTGGTTGAGGCTCCCGAGGGCGTCCTGGAGGATGCGCTCGGGGATGGGCTCGGGGGACGCGTCGTTGGCGGCCTGCCACGAGCGCGAGGGGGAGAGGGGCTGCGAGAGGAGGGTCGTCTGGGCGGTGATGAAGGAGTGCTTCACCGCTGGTATGGTCGGGGCTGCACGGGACATTGTGATCGATGGCACAGTGATGTTTGTGGTGGTTGGTTGTGGTGTTGGTGATGTTGGTGACATCACGTGGTTGGGAACGATGATGTTCTGGGGCCTGCGGGTCAGTGGATCTGGGGCTGATCTCAGGGGTTGCCCCTGCAGATCGGACTGACACCAACACCACCAACAACACCAAAGACGATAGTCATCACTCAGTCGGACTGTGGTCACCTGCGGTCTATTAATGACACGGATACAATGTCTCGGGACGGCAGATTGACAGATTGACAGCCGTCGGGAACCATTGACCATAAACCCCAAGTCTCCGGAGAATATCGATTCTGTCCTCCTGGACTGTGCAGCCCAGCTCCGGTCACGAGCCTCTGATAGCCTATGCCGTGTGACGACGCCCTAATGCCGGGTGCCAGGCCAGCGTCGTGGAGACGGCGCCCTGGTCCCAGTGAATCCCCGTGTAACCGCCCGAGTCCCCTTTCCATTGCATGGCACTCTTCATCCACTCTGTCTGTTGGTTGCTCAAGCGAGGATGTGCCCTACCGTGGCCAGTGCCCAAATGAGGCGACCACTAGACTCGAGTTCTAGAAGCGACGGGGGGTGCGGAATGAAGCCGCATCGCAAAAGCGTGAAGCGAAAAGTGCGGCCCGTCTTGGCTGAAGTAACGACATGCCGCCGTCCAGCTGCTGAGCCTCACTGACGGGCGGGCTAGTGAATTGGTGTCACTGTGGGCATGCAGTGAATGGGAGACTCGAGTGTTAGACTGGCATCATGTGAAGCCTTGATCATCGACCTGGGTAGGGTTGAGAGGAGAACCCGCAACTCCCAGCCGACCTGCAGCTGCGAGAGGCACTTGAACCCACGCCTGGGAGAGCCTGAATTAATGCTTGGAATCCTCACCACTGCATCACATCTCTCCTTTGTTATCATTTCGATATTTAATATCAGCATCCATCCACCAATGTGTCGCTTCCTTCTCAACCAGTCAACATCCTGATATTCTCTACTCCCATCATCCCATCTGATTAATCTTATATCAACATCCTTTGCCAATACCCTGATATCTCTACTTCCACCATATCGCATCTCACCACCCCATCATGGCCCTCAACGGACCTGGCGTCCACCGGCGCACCCGCTCCCAAGAAGCCCAAGACGTCTCCCTCATCTCGCAAAACATGCTCCAAGAGTCATGGAAGACGTGGCCCAACGAAGCCGCGGTAGGTCATCTCCCCTCTCTTCTCTCAACATCTCCTAACACTTCTCAGTTCGACCACCTCGACGAGCACCGCGGCCCCATCCGCCTCAGCGTCAGAGGCTCCATCCCCTCGTGGGCAGCAGGCGCCCTCTTCCGCACCGGCCCCGCCCAGAGCCGCGTCGAGGACACCTCCCGCGGGACGCACTTTACCACGCACTGGTTCGACGGCTTTGCGCAGACCCACCGCTTCGACATTGTCGCCTCAGAAGACAGTGGAACTCAGGTGTGGTACTCGTCGAGGCGGCAGGCAGAGGCGTGGGTCGAGAGCATCAGGAAGAAGGGCTGGCGGTCGGGAATGACGTTTGGGCAGAGGGCCGACCCGTGCGTGGGCATCTTTGCCAAGCTCATGAGCCACTTTGACCCCAAGTTTGGGAACCACAACGTCACCGTGTTGGCCAACGTGCCGGGGCTGTCCGAGTGGGAGAGGGTCAGCGAGGAGAAGCACAGGGCCAGGAACAACCAGAAACAAGAGAACAACAACAGCCAAGAGAACAGCCCCGCAGATCCAGACAACCTCTACGTCGCCACAGACTACTCTGGCATCCGCCGCATCGACACCCGCACCCTCGAACCCCTCGGCATGGCCATGCAGAGCGACCTCCACCCCTCCCTCCGGGGCCCCTGCTCGTGCGCCCACGCCCAGAGGGACCCCGCCTCGGGCGACCTGTTCAACTACAACCTCGACTTTGGCCGCGTGCCCACCTACCGCGTGTTCCGCGTCGACGCCTCCTCGGGCGAGACGGAGATCCTCGCCACCGTGGCGGACGCGAACCTCCCCCCCGCCTACATCCACAGCTTCTTCCTCACGGACAGCTTCGTCGTGCTGTGCGTCCCCGTGTCGCATTTCGCGTGGGCCGGGCTCAAGCTCCGCTGGGAGGGAAACATTATCGACTCGATCGTGCCGTTTGACGAGAAAGAGAGGTGCAAGTGGATCGTGGTGGACCGTCGACACGGGAGGGGTCTCGTGGCGACGTTCTCGACGCCAGCTTCCTTCTTCTTTCACTCTGTCAACGGGTTCGAAGAGATTGTCACCGACAAAGACGGACAGCAGAGGACGGAGCTGTGCCTGGATATGTCGAGGTACAAGAACACGGACATCATGAAGGGCTTCTACTACGACGTGATACTCGACCGCGACGACGCAGCGAGCAAGTTCTGGCTCCGCGACAACAGACACGAGACGTGCCACGCGAGCCTCACGAGGTACCGCTTCAGACTCCCGCCGTCCGACGACAGTGTCTTGCCAGACACTTCCTTCTCCGCCGGTGCGACCCAGGACTTTGACATCCCGAGCCCCCACGCGGGTGACCTACCCACCATCCACCCCCTCCGCGCCGGGAAACCCTACCGCTTCGTCTACAGCACCACCCTGCGGGGGCTCAGCACCATCCTCGACGCCCTCGTCAAGACGGACCTGCTCACGGGCGACGCCCTCATCTGGAGCGGGCAGGAGGGCCACACGCCGGGGGAGGCCGTGTTCGTGCCGCGGCCGGGGGGTGAGGACGAGGACGACGGCGTGGTGATGAGCGTGGTTGTCGATGGGCGGGCCGAGACGGCGTACCTTGTGTGTCTGGATGCGAGGACGATGGAGGAGGTGGGCAGGGCAGAGGCCGACTTTGCCATCGGGATGGGTTTCCATGGGGTTCACTTGCCGGTTGGAAGATGAGAGGTCAGGTCAAAGAATGACATGGACTAGATGAACCAGACTGGGGACATCTGTGTATAAGAACAGGACGGACAGAACAGGACAGGACAGATAAATGTACGAGATACGAAAATAAAAAAAAGAAAAGGAAATCCCCCACATATATCCCCGCGAAATGTAACCTCGTGGCTTTCCCCTTTCGGTGACAAAATGGCCTGATGTTGACGCACAGCCGTTCTTCATTTCCCAAGAACCCCAAGGAAAAAGAGCCCCCTGAACCCGATCGCTTGGTAACTTGACTACGTACCTGGTTAAAAACATGCCCCCTTGCCGCAGCGGACTTTGACCTCCAGTGTCCCCCGGCGATCATCCATTCTCATGGCCGTGGCATCTCGGTGGGGTGATTAATAAGGCGCCGCAGAGTTCTGGAATCACGAGACGGGGAATCAGACGGGGAGATGGAAACGGGGTGGCATCTTTGCCGATTGGACCCTCGGGGAAGGGTACCGTGAGAGCCGGGGGACGGTTCAATTCAAGACCATGTTCAAGCACAAGAGCAAGGGAAGCATGACGAGCTTGGTGAGCGGTGAGTGGTGACGGCGACGGCGACCGACGACGTGTTGGCGGAAAAAAGCTCGTGGTATTTGAGCATCTCACGAGATTGTGGGCCGCGCCGTGGTGAGAGTCTGTCAAGAAACCCCGGCCCGTGACTGACCGAACCAACTGACCGAGCTCTGTTATGAGGTCCGCGGAGATTCCATCACCAGCTTGCCGAACGCAGCCCTGTCGGCTCCATCAGATAACGGCTTATCAATCACAACCTCGACTGATCCTACACCAGCCCACATCATGATTTCATCATGTTTGGAATTTTAGACATTCATGCCCGTGTGGCTAATTGTTACAGTTATCCAAAGCCCACTCATCTCTCCCACACTCCGCGCCCCGTTGACCTCGCCAAAACTGTATTCGTCTCACTCACTCCCCTGTAAAAGCCGATCACTGTGTTCGTGACCCCAAGCCCCCCAATAATGAACAAAATAAACCCCTGACTCCCAAGAAAAATGTCATTCCCATTTGTGCCTGAGACATGAGAGGCGAGATGACGAGTCCGCGGCGCCAACCTGGTGCAAACGCCTTGGCACCCTTCACCCATTTCTCATACCAGGCGTATCCCTTTTGTGTCATCTCAAGCCACCACTGTTTTTTTCTCATCCTGCCTCAAAGAGGGTATCATTCCCATAGTATCCCAATCGATTGCGATGTGGCGGTCATGGTGATGTGCGATGTACCATATTCTTTTTTTTTTATGTGTGGGTTGCCACTTAAGCAGTAGCGGCGGCGGGAGCATCGGCAGTGGGCATCTTCATGCCAGTGCCGCTCAGGTTGCTGACCTTGGTGTTGGGGTTCTTGGTGTAGTAATCTGAGATGGCCGACTTGATGGCATCCTCAGCCAGCATGGAGCAGTGCACTGTTGCAGGTGACAGGTTAGTTGAGCTGCGGGTGAGATATACCTCAATTGGGCGGGCACCATGTGAGGGGGGGAGACATACGCTTCACAGGAGGTAAGCAGAGCTCCTTGGCAATCTCGGTGTTCTTGACCTTGCCGGCCTCGTCCAGGCTCATGCCGCGCACCAGCTCGGTGAGGTAGCTGCTGGAGGCGATAGCCGAGCCGCAGCCGAACGTCTTGAACTTGACCTCGGAGATCTTCTGCGTCTCGGGGTCGACGCGGATCTGGAGCTTCATGACGTCGCCGCAGGCCGGGGCGCCGACGAGCCCGGTGCCCACGTCGAGGTCCTTCTTGTTCATGGACCCGACGTTTCGGGGCCGCGAGTAGTGGTCCAGGACCTTCTCGTGGTAGGAGCGCGAGGCGTTGACGGCGACGGCGGGAGCGAGCTGCCGCGCGGGGAGGACGGTAGGCCGGGCGAGGGGAGCGGCGATGGCGGCCCGCCGCGAAACAGCGCGAAGTCCTCGGGAGAACATTGTGATATATGTGATGGGGGAGATATGTGTGCGTGAGTGTGTGCTCGGTAGAATTGACCGAGGGAGAGATGGAGAGCTGCGCCCGAAAGGAGTCGGAGGATGAGCAGTAGCAATAAAAGGCTGTATGTACGTGAGAGGGTCGACGATGCTCTGGCGGGTGATGGAAAGTGGTTGATGCAGGATCGAAAATTGCTGTTTGGGGGAGGAGGCGAGAAGAGGAAGAACCAAGAAGGCGATGACGGAGGGAGGAATTTCAACCAAAGGCGTCGGTTCAAAAAAAGATGCGGGACTTCACAGGATGGCGATTTCGGCCAATGCATCGCGGTGGTGTGGGTCCAGTCCGAGCCAACCACCGAGCTTCGATTGCTCGGCCATTACGTCTTGCTAGCTCGGTGCTCCTCGGAGAAGGTGCAGAGGACCCACTGGGTACTTCCCCATCCACTCGCCCATGCACAGTATATGCAGTGCATCCAGCACAGTACATAGAAAGCACGTACCTAGAGCATCATGTTATTAGGCTCTGCTAGATGATGGGAATTCCTCCTCGGTTCTAGCTGTCCCCCATTAATCAGATGATGGATCGCCTCTGAGGATGTCAATGGGATTGGAGGGCACGGAGGGGAAGGAGACGAGCCTGACAAGACACCTGCAGGGCATCTTATCAGATGGCCATGTCTTTGTGGGTGGCCAAGGCGAATCGACGCTTTTGCGGAGAACGTGGGCACCGCTCCTGCACAGCATTTATCACGGATAGGTACTCCAGAGTGCGTCGCGCCGTACTAGAAAAGCCCTCTGGCCCTCTACTGCCGGATCTTCACCGGTATACTGGCCGAAGCCCTGATTAAAAACTAGTTAAATGGAAGTTGATGATATTTAATAGTTGTATATTTCGTCGTTTATTTAGTCGCCCTTTCGAGTGTTCTCTTTCCTCAATCGAGGGACGACGTTGGTTGAAAGTCCGGCATTTCCATTGGTCGGTACTGGTTCACCGAAGAATTCCAAATCACTTTGCTGACCCAGAGCCCACAGTGCGCTGTCTTATCAGATAGATAACAGATTGATAAGTCGCCCGGCATCCGTGCTCCCTCCATCGGGGGGTAAAAACATTGTCCGCGGGGGACGGAGTTAAACGGCATTCTGCCCCGGGGGCACAGATGGAAGAAAAAACATTCAGAAGCAAACGAGCAGCGCGGGAATGTTTTGTTTGTTTCCTCTAGGCCCGAGAAGGGCGGCATTCCTTCGGGTGGATCTCGGCCTGGGGAAATCACCGCTCGCAAGGGAATTTCGGGGTCGGGGATAGCGCTCCGGACTTTTTTTGACGGGACCACCGGATGACGGCCTTTCGTGTGTCTTTGGCCAATGAGTGCCCCGCACGGTCGGGGATAGTCCCAGCTCATGAACTTCGGGGCTGCTCTCCGACTATCCGGCATTCGTCCGCTTTAGGTTAACCATGACCATCTATGCCGTCGTTTAATTCTTGCGTCTGTTGGAAATCTTGCGCTGGGCATACCTCATCGACTCGGGTGGCATTACCCCCCTCCATGCTATTGGCCCATATCGGTTTAGGCTTAAACCTTTGTTTGAGTCTTCATGTCTAGTCGAGAGATGCCGATTCTTCAACGGGCCAACTTACAACAGAGACCCAACTCATCACCAAGTTCAGTAGTAAATCACTCACAAGAGCAGACATCTACTCAGCTGTGTCAAATTCATTATACAATTTGGTATCCCATCAACAAACCTCCATTCGCCATCCAAGGCCTACCCTAAAGTACTACATCTTTTTCTCAAGAAACCTTTTCAACGGGCTCACCAACACCATGCCACTTATTAAACACATTCTGTGCATCATATCTCCTCTTGAGCTTCCTCAACCGGCCAAGATTAACCCCCCATGCGTCCTCCGGCGAGATCCTGTCCGCCTCGAGATTGATGTACATCCCAACAGGCCCCTTTGACCAATGCCCGCCAGAACCAGCCTGGTAACCATTCGTCTCCCGGATCCTCCTGCACAGGGTGCGGTTAAACTGCCGCACCTCGGCATCGTCTGCCGGGTTCTCCCAGCCAAATGCCGTCATGGCGTCGTAGTAATCTCCTCGGTTGGCATACGCCGTGGCATCCTGCGCAACCTCGCGGATCTTGTCCGTCGGAAAGAACTCGATGGCAATGGCAGACTTGCCCATCTCTTGGTGAGCTTCGCAGAAATTCCAAAACAATTCCACGTTCTCGAGCATGGGCGCGATATCCAAGGGCATGGTGACGTTCCCCGATCCCATGAGACGACGGATGCCGTGGCCCATGAGGGGGTTTAGAAGCGTATTCATCTGTGCCGTGCTCATCGTTCCTGTGTTATCGGCAATCGCTTCAATCTTGACAAGGCTCGAGAAATAGTCCTTGCCCTCGGCTTCTGAGCCATGGAACATGGGAATCGCAGAGACCACACGTGTGGTGCCGTCTGGACCGAAACCAATGCCAAGAGCGAGGCAGTGGCCCTCTGAGGTTTGTCGTTTATGTAGGTCATTGGCAACCGAAAGCAGCTCAGCCAGCTTGTCGGCTGTGTAGGCCAGCGTCCCACTCCAGACCTTGCTTTGGTGGTAGGCACGAGAGACGAAGCGGGTGACAACGCCAAACTGAGCGCCGGCGCCGCGAATGGCCCAGAAAAGGTCCGAGTCTCCGTCTTCAGAAGCTTCGACAATAGTACCATCGGCAAGAACAACCTCTGCCGAAACCATATTGTCGATGGTCAGTCCGTAGAGCGGCGTAAGATATCCATGACCTCCGCCAAGTGTTAGTCCTCCGACGCCCGTGTGATTGACAACGCCTCCGACGGTAGCCATCCCGTGCTTTTCGAGAGCCTTGTCGACATCCTCCCAAAGACAGCCTCCTTGGAAGTCAACCGTCATGGCTGCCGTATCGACCCTGACATCTCGCATCTTCCTCAGGTCAATGACCATGCCTTCAGATGACGAGGTCCCGCTCGAGGAGTGACCACCGCCACACACAGTCAACTGGATCTTGTTGGACACTGCAAATTTCACAGCAGTAGATACCTCCTGTGAGCTCGTCGGCATGACGACAACGGCCTACCAGAGAATCAGCACCTGGCGAGGCAACAAGCAGAATAATACATACTGCCCTCTTCACACACGCCACGCTCCATCTTTCGAGAGACGTCTCATAGCCTCCATCTCCTGGTAACAAGACATCTCCATCCCGTATATCCTTGCGTAGCTGATCAAAGTCGCACATTGTACCACTTGCAATGAATGTCGCGCAAGCTCAAAAAAGACGTCGCCATCAACTGGAAACACTTGGATGGGAAGAAACGGCCATCGGCATGAAACTGTCGAGGATGAAGCGAGTATTTGACTCTCTTCATGGTCTCACAGCCTTTCTGTGGTGGAGCGCTTACATGTATCATTGGTCAGTTGGCCTGAGACATGTCGTCATACCCGGCAGCTGAATGGCGCAAGTCTTTTGCCCACGCGGATCTCTGAGGCCTTTCGACCTGCGGGTGGGATCTAGGCGGCAGACGGCGGAAACTCCCGTGTCTTGGGATGGGGTCTGCAGCTGCAGGGAAACAGACTGCCTTCCTCATCATTCGTCGTCGGTCGGGAGCTGAATCTCTGGCAGGATTTCCTTCATGACGAATCCGTACTTATCCACCACTTTCTCCCCGCCAGCGAGACCCTTCTCGTGACTGTCGAAAGTGCTTCCTCCCGCTAGCCACCTCTGCAGCCTGAAAGCCGTCCTGGTTACGTCCATGGCGATGTGCCAGTTATCAACAGCGACGGACATCAGGGTGGAAACCATCAGCGTCTTCATGAAACGCCCAGCCGGGGTCTTGTGACAACTGGGAACCAGTGTGAGCATTATCCAGAAAAAGACACCGACCACGGCTTTCCAGGTGGGTAAGCCAGCCCCCCACACCGCCCCCCAGATGACCATGATATCTCGCTCGGAGCACATGGTGCTGGTCGGGGAGCGGTTGAGGATCGCCTTGCACCAGATCATGGCAGTGGAGCGAACGACGCGATACATCAGGTCTGGAGACTCGACAGGCGGAGAAGACTTGTCGGATCGGGCGGAGCCTGGGCTGGATGCGTTGTGTGCCGACTTCGCAGAGCTGTCAACGGAACCCGAGCGCGAAGCACCGGTAGATCCAGGTGATCGCCGTGATGGAGTATCTGCTGGAAGCTCGGATATCCTGTCTTGAACCCAGCCGGCGGCGGTCACGACTTTCTGGAGATCCTCCGTGCTTGGAAATTCCGGCAAGGACAGAACAACTTCGAAGAGATACCGCATGTCGTCGAGAATCTGGGCTGTGCACGGGTGCAACTGCAAGGAGCCTGAGCATCCCTGAAAGGTTGGCCAATTAAAGATCAAAGGCGTGTTCAAGGCAGTCTTGAAGGGAACCATGACAGGGTCGTGGAACTCGTAGCCACGATGGCCATATATGCATGGATCGATTTCGTGCGCGAGCGCCAGGACAACATCATGGCTATGTTAAGTCAGCTATGCCACAATGAAACCATGCCGGGTATATGGAACCGAGGCCTCTGAATCCAGGAATAAAGGGTGACTTACACGATGATCATCTTGGCTAGGTAGCCGTGTAAGCCCAACTTGCCCAGGCCGCCTCTCATCTTGATCATCTGCTTAAGTCCTCTGATGTGGGCTTTGAGGTCGGCAGTGGCGCCCCAGTACCATGAGTCGGCGACCATTTGTATGACGCCAAGTATCGATCCGTCGCTGGTCTGGCTGGCCTCATCTCGGAGCTGCGAGTTGAGCAGCTGATATACCTTGCCCTTATGCATCATTGCTATAATCTTGGGGATATGCCCAGTTTCTGAGAGAAAGCATGACGAGGTAAACAGAACGATCTGCAAAAGGAGAGGATCCTGCACGCAGCAAGGGACCCAGTACTTCATGAAAGCATTGCCGGGATCCGGGTTGCCGTCGACTGAGCACTTGAAACGACACAGCAACTGGAGATCTATCACGCGCAAGAAGCGTTAGTGACGGTATGGGAGGGCGAAAACAGGCCAACACTCACGGATGCGCACCAACTCCTTGTTCAGATTGGTAGGTTCCATAGGCAGGTATCGCAGCTGCTCCATCGAACCCTCGACGGGTAATGCGACGGGCCGACGTCCTTCGTGGGCTGCCAAGTATGCTCTAGTAGTCTCGTCGGCCCTCTCATTTAGATAAATTTTGTTGGCCAAGGTAAGACGGCGTTCCACGATGACCTGGAGAGACTTGAGAATGGCCTCGTGTTCATCACCATTGTCCTTCGGTACGACTTTAAACGGTACCCAGGGACTGATTTTGGCCTGAGCCGGAGAGTTGTGGGCGGAGCTCTGCGCTGATGAATCCGAAGATGAACAACTTGACAAGGCGTCTTCTAGATTATAGATGGCCTCTTGTACGTCGGCAGGGTTTAGGTGAGAGTAGGGTCCTTCTCTCAAGGCTACTGCAGGCGGGGGGCGGATAGAGCTAATCGGAGATTGTCTTGGATCATGATATTAGTCCCATCGCAGGCATCGACATGACGATGACAATGCTATCGGGCACCGTCGCCTAGTCGTACAGCGCCGCCAACTCACCTCTTGGAAGACTTGACCTTGTACTCGCATATGGGCTGAGGGAACCGGCGAAGACAATTCGTACACGGTTGGCCCTGTGAGCACTACAGCAATACTTGGTCAGTATTCCACCCTAAAAAGAGAGCCGTATAGATAGGGGTAAGGCGGCGGATAGGTGCCGAGAGAGGACAGATTGGATCTGACCAGCAAAGCGACAGCCTGTGTAGCACGATCTCAAGAATGATAGACCGAGGCCGGAAGCGGGCGTCATGCTTGGAGCAATAACGATAAAAAAAAAGGAACTTACCTTTTGCTTTCGACGTCGACATTCTGTGCATGATGACGTTTGTCGCTCGGAGCGTCGGCGGGTGGCCTGCACCTGCATGTTTGCGAGCCCCGGCATGATGCCGCTAGGTCACCGTTGGGCCGGTGTGCGACTCGGTCCGGGCCTCAGGCTCGGCGGCCGGGAGATCGTCCAAGACACGGGGCTCAGACAGAGGTGACAGGGGGAAGATCGAGGAACGATCAAGTGGCTCCGGCTCTCTTAACAGAGGCGAAGGCCACCGGCCTCGCTGGAAGTTGAGACAAGCAGCGACGGGGGTTGAATAACGATGCTTGATGGAGCGAGCGGTCGGTCGGTTGCGGGCCAAGAGACCAACAGGAATGGGTCTGGTCAGGACGAGGCGTTGTTCCTGGGTGTCAGCTGCGGGCGCCAAGGAAGGGCGGCGGCTCGTGGAAACGGCGAGCCGAGGCGAACAGTCGACGGAAGACAATGAGCAGCGCTGTGAACCCGTCCAAGATGAAGGCATTCACTGAGCCAGGCAGTCTGATCCAGCACGATACGAGATTGGCGAATGCTGCACCCGGGAGCAAGGAAAGCCAGATGAGAGCAGGAAGGTGAGCTGATACTCGATGAGATGTCCTCGGAAGTCGTGTTCCCCGGCGCCGGTTGGCACAGATCGGGCGTGGCAAAGGCGGCTCGCCAGACCGGAGATGGGATAGCTGCAAGTCGGAGCAACTGCCTGTCGCGTGTACGGTGGCTTGATGCTCGGGTTCCTCGGTCGAGCTTGCTCTCTTGGGAGATGCCCCTGTTGCCGCGGGCGTCGATGTTGTGCGTTGGTGCCGGATGGTTGTTGGCTCCCGTCGTGTGTGGCCTTGGATCGATCTTGGGGCGTGGCCTGCCGTATAAGATGTAGATTCCGATGCCCCTTCCTCAACTCTTTCTTGCTTTCGAGGCGTTTCTTCAAAAGTCCCTGGGTCCGTGGAATTCTTCTCGAAAAAGTCTTCTTCTTCAGCTCCCGCTATCTCAAGGTTTATGGCGCCGCGCCTCGGAATTTCCGGCCGTCTCTCGACTTTTATGGCGCATAAAAACCGGGAAGCAAAGAGGGAAAAAAAGAGGGCGACAAATTCCAGAGACTCGTTGTCCCTCACACCCACCCCCCGTCGATCACGGCGATGGGATGACGTCTGGTTCCTGGCCGTTGTGCCCCTCCCTTGGCGTTGCTGCTCGGAAATCTAGGAGCGTAGATGTTGGAGGCGCGAAAGCCGCCGTCTCGTTTACTAAGAAAGCGAAAGAGTTGAGGCGAAGAGGAGGAGGAAGAGTGAGAAGGAGGTCGAGAGCCACCGGGGCAATGCCAGGACGAAAGGAGCCTGAGCCTCAGTGACACGAGCCCAGACTGGCAAGAGCTGGGATGTAACTTGGTACCCGTACGCAGTTACTCTTTTTGTCGTGGGGCAGGTTCGGCAATTGCACGCAGGCGGTGCCTGCCCCCGGCTCACATACTCAGCATCAGGGAACAAGGGCGTAGAGGAGGAGGGGTAGCCACCGCAAGTTCTCGACTGTTGGAAAAAGCGCCACCCAGGAACATATAAACAGCGTTTCGGCGTCGCTGGCATCCGTCGTACCTGGCCTTAGCCCAGAGGCAATAGTCGCGGAAGAACCCGTATGAAAAAAAGAAAAGCAGGTGGGAAAAAAGGCAAAACGACAGAAAACGGCCGACCTCTTGCGAAGTCCGAACAAAGATAAAAGGCAAGAGCCACCGACGCGGAAGCCGTGACAGAGAGACGACGGGGGGGATAAACCGGAGATTCATGGAACTCTACAAACCCCACCTCCACTGTCTTCAGTACAGAGCCGCTGAAGGTTTCCTAGCTTCGTTTTCTCTTACTGTTTCCTCGGAGCTCTAGCTTGGCCATTCCTTGGCTCATTATCCCTTCAGACACCTAAATGCAGCCTTCCTCGATTTTTAATAATAAAGCCTGCCTATCACAATACTTCAGAATCCCCTTGCTTGGGTTCAAAAGAAAAGCGCCAAGGTTAATACATGGGTCGTCCCCAGAGTCCTTGCCCTGGTGCTTGCAGTAGCTGCTTCCGTCTAATATATGCTTTTTCTTAGAGGCCGGAACCCGCGGAAGGTGCCGTCCATCATCTACCACGTACGGACGCCTCCTGCAAAGCTTGGCTACCTCCACCATCGATCGAAATCATATCGAATGCTCTTAGCCTCTCGCTGTTTATTCACGCGGGCATCATCAGTCACGCGCCTCGCTGGTTTCACCCCCAGGTACTGTATACACTAGCACAAGAAATACCCAAAAAGCAAGACGACAACCTCTCTCATCAAACTTCACACCACTTCAAAAGTTCAAGGGCTGGGTTGGAAGGCACGGATTCCTCCGTATAGCTTCAGGGCTCACTGTGGGGCAGCAGAGCACGGGAATCACCACTGCCGAGCCGGAGTCTCGTCCGTCGTCGTATTAGCCACAGACAGTCTGACTGCGGAGAGGATAGCCATATGGGTAGCCACCTGGTCATGAACATACTGCTGAATAATAAATACCATGAGCCTCTACTTTTCTTCTCGGCGCCCGTAACTAAGTTGTGGAGGGCTCAGTCCTCCCGGGCCCCCCTCCATCATCAACAGCCGATCTCATGAGCTCCACCAAGATGCACCTGGAATCATGCCGCCCCTAGGAAACTTTGGAAGCTGCAAAAGCCAGCGCTGTTTAGTGCGTGCGTGTGAGCCCCCTGGTTGAGCAGATTCGAAAAGACCCCTGATCCTGGCGGGCTCTCTGCCCAGACCTTGTCTTGTCGCATTCACGCGGAATGCTCGGCTTTTCACTTGTTGATCTGTGAGATCCATGGCATCGAGTTGCCCAGCTAATGAGATGCGACAGAACATCCTGTACGGAGTATGCATTCAATCATCATTTTGTAGAGATCGTTACCTGATTCTATCAATAAGTACAGCCATATTGAGCCAAGTTGCTGCAAATATGTCAACCCCTCTCATCATGCCTCCCAAATTCAAGCCCATCAGTCATAACCTTCAAGTTCGTGTAAAAGAAACACCAAGTGGTATCTAGCTGTGCAGAAGCAGAAAGAAAAAAGAAAATCATGTCACCAATCTTTATCGCCTTCAACGCCATCCCTGTCGTGGCTCTGGGTATCGTAATCCAGACTCGGGTCTGGTTGTTCCAGGGAGAAACGAGAATCCCATCGCCTCCAGACTTTCCAACCGGGCATGCGTAGACATGTATTGCAAGAAACAGATAACCCTCGCCCGGCCACTCTATCTTGCCCTGTAATCAGGCTTGCGAGCCATGTTGACCGGCGGCGGCTCATCATCATCCAGCGGGTATGGTGGTGCCGCCGTTGGAGCCCGCCTGCCGCCGTGCAGCTGGTTCTCCGGGAGTGGCGTCTTGGGCGGCAGGGGCGGAGGCTCGATTCGAGTGGCCGGTAGATCGACCGGCTTTGATGGTGGCGACCGAGGATGCTCATCCGGGCTCATTATGGCTATGAGATCTTGACCCGACGCATCCCAGTACTGGGCTGGTGTGGGCGATGAGACGGTCAGGCGGTCACCGTTGTCGTGGCGAAGGGACGGCGCGCTGGCGCTTGGATTGCCGGCGACGCGGGGCCCCAGAGGGGGTGAGCTCTGTGAGTTTGATGTCCCGGGTCGGGTGCGCTCGTTGGAGCTTCGAGGCGAGCCCACATTGTTGGTATGGATATGAAGGCTATCGGATCCGGATTCGAACGACGACCGACTCGCGGGGCTATGTGGGAGCGGCACTGTCGTCGGGATATCACCTGGGAGCTCAAAGGCTAGGGGTGTCTCCCATGTGTTTGACGTCGACTTGACGAGCTCTGGGATCCCGCGAGGAGCTCGTTCGTGTCGAATCTTGGCTCGGTGGATCTTACCCAGCTTTGAAGTGATGCCCTGGATCATCTTCTGCTCAGCCTCCCTAGACATGTAACGTCGTGTTCCTGTGCTGATCTCTCCCAGTCGCATCCACTCGTTCATGCCGAATTCGCCCACTCCCACCTCGACGTTGAGGCGATAGTAGTTGTCGATACTGACATTTCGCTTTCCCAGGTGTTCCCTCATCATGTACTCGTGAATCTTCTCGCATCCCTCGATTTTGGCGATCAACTTCCTTCGCGCCTCGGCGAATTCACCCAGGAAGCCTTCGTACCACATTTGCGAATTCGAATCGCTGCCCCTCGGTCGGCGTCCGGTCCCGACACTTACAAAAACGCCAACCTCTCGCCCGGGCCACTCGTTGACAACTGCCTCGTCCAGTGCCTCCGGGCTGGGGTTGAATGTTCCAACCCCATCGTCATGGAAGACTGACTGGCCGATCTGGATAGGCTTGAAAGCCAGTCCGATAGCGCAGGTGGCTCGACCAGCCTGCCAGATCTTGCAATCGAACTCGGGCGGGGGTTCCTTCCGGGAATCATAGGATCGTAGAATCGCGGCAGGTGAGCCGCGTGGCGAACCCTTGTATACTGCCGTTATGGCGCTGCAAAGCATGTCAGTCGGTGTCGCCTTGGCATCTGGACGTTTTTGCCACGATGGGCGATGGTGACTTACGTCTTTGTCCGGTTCTCTCGGTGATCATATAGGCGCGCGTTGGGATCACCGCCATGCCTCGAGCTGAACGCGGGCCGGGCCATCTGCGCGGCAGGGCTGCGCGCGCTGAAGCTCACGGTGCTGGCATTGCTGATATTTCGACGAGGGCCGCCAGCGCTTGAGTAGAGGGCGGGGTTGAGAGGGCTGATGAGGTCTCCAGGGCTATCGTTGCCCTCTCTCTCCTTGACCGTGTGCTCCTGGACTGCCTGCTTGATGGCCTCCTCGAGCTTGCTGGCCTTGAAGAGCGTAGATCGATATGGGATGCCGGCGATGGTCTTGTCCGTCTCGAAAACCATCCGGGTGAGACGAACGTAAAGCTCCTTGCACGTCTCGAGGTCGAGTCGCAGTCTTCCGAGCATGAGGGCGATGAGGCCGCCGGTGCCGGTGCCGACGATGAGGTCGAAGTGATCGCATGGCTTTGGGATTTCGTGTCGTCTTGGAGCGCGGCCCTCGATTTCGACAAACGTCCGGTGCATTAGCTCCTGCACGATGATGAAGATGGAGTAACCGCGGACGCCGCCTCCATCTGCAGCGCATATCAGCAAGTCGTCATTTCGGATACAGATAGAAAGGGAACAAGATGAGCTTACCGAGCGAGAGCACTCGAAGAGGCGGTCCTTTGGTTGTATCCTTCCTCCTGACTCCATAAGAGTCCATGAGCGCGGAGGGGGGCTGGCTAGAAGGCGCTTTGCGCAATGAATCCAAGTCCTTGGAGGGGTAAAAATAATTCGGTGCGCACGGGGAGTATGCGGCAGCGTCGCGGGACAGCTGTGCGAGAGTTTCTGGATGGCCAACAAGTATCGGCAAAGGCGAAATATGACCGATATCAGGTGAGTGCTGTCGCTGAAGACAATGACTGATCGAGTCTCGTGCGCGAGCTGCAAGTCTTGGGTTGTTTCTTGGAGAATTCAATCGAGAGCCTGGTTGGAGCTGGCGTTCTTGGTTGGGCTGGGCTGCGGGCCTGTCGTGCGTAAGGTGGACAGGCAGGCATCCTTCCCGTTCACTGACAGAGCACTACGTAACGGAAGGCGCTTAGGCCATTTTTGGATCTCTCCAGGGAGGGACCCAAGCCCATGAAAGTCCTAAAGTGTGACGCAAGAGCAAGCGGCCGTTCCGGAGTCCTGTTCTATTTTCAGTGGGGTAATAGGTAGGAACGGCGAGATTCACCCCTGTAGCTCCTCGAGTTACAGCGGAGGTACAGGCCCAGGACGGAACGCGTCACGGGATGGCTTGATCGCACGCGCATCGATACTTTCTGACAGGCAGCACCCCCCGTTTTAGCTTGCTGCACGGTTAATATAGCTAGTTCAACTTGAAGAAAACAGGCGATTTCACATTGATTTCGTTGCTGAGGTCTCGTCTCACTCGTTGCGGCGAGATATCATCACCTACCCAGTCATCCAGTCTGGCGCCTGGCAAGGAGTGTCTTGAGTCCACCTCGTGTGGTGTGGAGAACACGAGACGGGAGGAGGGTGGCTGTGCAAGCTTTCTCGGCCTTGGCTCTTCCCTTTCAGGATCCTCTTCGCAACTTGTTTCTTGGTATTGTGTCTTGGCCCTTTTGCCTCGTGCCTCTCGGCAGGACGTTTGACTGCTATAGTCGTGGTTCGTAGGGAGGGGATCCGATCGCACCAGGGATCTGCCAGGGGAGGGAAACGGGAGGGGAGGGCTCCGTCGGAAGATGCATGTCCCATTGCTGGGATTTTTCATCGAGACGGGATGGGATTTGTCGTCGAAATAGAACGGCCGAGGGGTAGGATTCATCGTCGGTACTAAGGGCTACGAAACGGCGTCTTATTGGGCATTCGTAGAAGCACGGGGACACTGGGACAGGAAGGCCTGGTTGGTTCTGTGGCTGTGCTTCGCCACACCCGCACCCCGGAGCCTTGTCTCGCCTTTCCTCGGCGAGTTGTCATCTCTAGATTGGGTTCCCCAAGAAAAAGAAATCAGTATTATGTTAACGGGACGCGACGCCTTTCAAGGACCAGCTGGGTTTGTTTTATCCTAATCCCGGGCCCCGATGAGGGAGCCAAGCGTAGACGCACTTGATCAACCTACACGGTAGCTGTGAACTGGCTTTTGGTGTGGAGTTGACGCTCCGGAATATTCGGCCAGAATGAAAGGCTGCCTCTCAACTTACGGGCTCAACAATTCCCCGAGTACGTATTGCTTGCACTGGAATGCACCTTTATCCCATCAGAGCACGGCACGTAGAGGACGCATTGGCGAAGTATTCGCAATTAGGCAGTGTGTTAAAGCAACGTCAGACTGGTGTGGTCCGCCGCGCACTGAAAACGGCCGTTTGGTCGGCTAGCATTGCCGCTGGGCGCTGGCTGACGATGCCGACCAAGCAAAGGAACCGTAAGCTTCCTCCCGTGAGTTGCCATTGTATCCGTCGACTTGTCTGGATTGAGAACCATGTCGTCCGTCGATAAGACGAACTCGCCGGCTGGTCACGCCCCGGGACGGCCTATACGAAGAAGGCCCCCACCTCAACGGGCAACCAAAGTTGATGCCATCACTCGGTGCTTCTGTCAAGCCCATGGTTGCCCATCAGCCCTGCCCTTGCCGAGCCGCAGGTCAGACACCATCCTGGGCCTCATCACATCTCGACGCGTCTTATCGCGCAGAATCAGAATGTCAAGCATGCATTGTGTGCAACTTTCTGCAGCCGTGTTTGGCCCCTTCTCATGAATGGCTTCCCGTGCCACTGTGTTTCAGAGCGTAGATCGGGCAGGCTCAGGGCCATTGAGCTTCTTGGCTGGATTTCTCTCTAGTAAACAGAGTGATATGCGCCTAACCCAAAAGGCCCTATCACGACTGACGCAGGTTGTGCATCTGCAGTCGGTGCTACCGTAGCGTGTTGTCTAGGGCAAGGTTGCCGACCGGCCCTCTTCTGCCGTCTCGTCCATTCGTCGCCGACCAGCCGTCCGTGTTCTGGCCTCTCACTCGCCGTCCACTCGCCGTCCACTTGCCGTCCACTAGCCATGTCCTCGTCCACACTTGGCCACAGCTGTCTTGACAAGTCGTCGCCCGCCGACAGCAGGCTTGCCGGGGGTTGAGGAGGGGGTGCGCCATCGCTCCACTTGCAGAGCTCACTGCTGCAGTGCCCTTTGGACCCGGACGGCTTCAGCCTGCCCGGGGGTCTGGCTGATGATGGACGTCGAGGCGGACGGGAGAAGCTGACGACGCTCTCTGGAGACATGATTGAGTTATAAGCGCCATTGAAACCTTGAAAGCCCGACCAGCGAGAGCCAAAAACTACCGCCGCCAGAATAGAATCTCAGGGTCCCAGACGCGGCCCACACATGGCTGCCCCCGGATCGTGGCAATGCTGGGTCTGGGTTTATCGTAGCGTCCCTGGGTGTCTGCCGGTGCGTGTGATGTTGAGGATGGAGGGGGAAAATGGTGGATTGAGGCTCGGATTGGCTAAGGAGCCGTAATCAGCCGGCTGTGTTGAGTCTTGTGTGAGTGTGAGCTGTGTGAGCTGTGGATGAGTTGTGCAGCGTCTGGAGCTCGCAGTGCAGAAATAATGCCAACCTTGGGCTGTCTTGCATCTCGCGTCCCCTCTTCTTCTCATCTCTCCTCCACCGGCAGAGAGCGAGAGAGCGCGAGCGAGCTCTTGCAAAGTTCCCATCTTTTGGTTCCCATCCGTTCACAAGCTCCCCGGTTCAGCCTCTAGCCTTTCTAGCTGCCTCGGCGCCTCGAGAGCCGCACCTAGCACAAACAGGGCAGGATTGACGGACGGGGGAGACAAAAAGCCAAAAGCCAACAAGTGACAGAGTGAGTCTGTGGCCGAGGCATTGTACGTTGGCTTGTGTTTTTGTGGTCGTCCTTTTTTTTGTGCGAGGCGACCAGCCCAGCCCAGCTCAGCTCACAACAGGCGACCTAAGGAGGACCGCGTCCAAAGGGAGGCTGACAAGAAAGGCGGAGGCCGCCCCTCTTTCCGACACTGCGTCTCTTTTCCCCTGCTCCGCACGCTCCTTCTCTGTTGGCTCTCGTTCTATCGCTCTTCTCGCCTTCCTGTTCGTCTAGTCCCCACTTCTCACAAGGGAAAGCCCCCGACCCATTTGTCCCCTCGGCTACCAGCCAATAGGATCACCCAGAATACCCCACACGCCCACATCGCCGCGACAGCCTCGCCGAGCCTTGGGCCCCCCAATTCCAGCCTGCGCCAGCCTTATTCCCTCTTCCTCTCTTCTCTTCTTCCCTCGTTCTCTAGTTGTCTCCCACGACGCCGACCTTCTGCTTCTCTGCGGCCTCGTCTGGCCTCGTCGCCCTCGCTTCTCGATTGGCCCTTCTCTTCGTGCCCGGTTCCCTATCTCGGTGTCCCTTCACTCTTCCACACATCATCCGATTCGATTCTCGTCCTATACTTGTCTCGACTTCTTTTTTCTCGTCACCGACGTCTCTCAGGTCCGCCGACTTCTCGATTCTAACCACTAGGCGATTCGACAGTAGACGTACCCCGCTCTGGCCTCGTTGTCGCTGTATTGACGGATCTGCATTCGACATCGCTGCCCGAAAATTGACCTCGGATCAATGATCTCCGACGCCCTTGTGTGCTGCTGACGATCACCTCGCCCCCGACCAATTCACGGCCTCCTCTTCTCTCTGTCGATGGAACCCTCGAGCAAAAAACGAAAGCTGGCCCCCAAGGTCAATGCCGCTACTCCTCAGCCTCAACCCGCCCAATATCCCCACGAATCGGTCAGCACTTGATTCTTCCAGCTCTCCGCCCCCCTTCTTGCTAACCCGGTCTCTGGATACAGCCACAGCAGCACTATCCAGTCCAGGAGGCTGCCCCGCCTCCTTCCATTCCCGAGCGTCATGACTTTGAATCCTTCGCTCGTCATCTCCAGGATGCGGCCATGCTCATCCAGAGACAGACTGAACGTCACCCGTATACCGACGTCTCTGTCTTGTTGCTGAGGTGGGACGAAGATGAATCTGTTGACGAGGACCTTGTGGCCCTCGAGCAGGTCCTCCAGAAGCAGTACAAGTTCCGCACTGAGCGATGGCAAATTCCCACTGTCCCCAATCCCAGCATCAAGCTTGGGGTTCAGATGGCTTCGTTCCTCGAGCATGCCAAGGCCAACCAACTTCTCATCATCTACTATGCTGGCCACGGCTACGTGAGCTCTGATGGCCAGCTCTTCTGGGCTTGGTGAGTAGGCCATTCTCAATGTGCTCTGCCTCCTGCCTCCTGTCTCTGACAGCTTCTCCATAGCAATGCTCGGGAAGATGCCGCCAAGCTCAAATGGGATGGCGTCCGATGCCTGTTTGAAGATGCCCAGTCGGATATCCTCTTGTTGCTGGATACCTGCTCCGTCCCAGACCCCCCCATGGCTGGCAGCCACGGCGTGAAACAGGCAATTGCGGCATGCACTTCAGAACGTAGTCCCTCGGATAGCTCAGAGCGATCCTTCACGTCCAATCTGGTCGATGCTTTACACAAGCTCAGTAGCGGGCGTCCGTTTACCGCACAGAGACTGCACGAGGAGGTGCTGTCGCTGAAGCAGCAGCAGCTAGCCCAGGCTCCACGACTATCCAACGGTGGCACAGCCAACCCCCCTGCGTCTCAACATCCGGTCTTCATCCCCCTGACCCCTGGAAAAAGTCAACCTCTCAGTCTCGCGCCAATGGCAACCAGGGCACGTCCAGTTTCGCAAAACGGCACTGACACGGAGGGGCAAAGTGGACGGGATCGCGAGGAGCAACTGATTGAGCCAGAGTCGGTCGTCGACCTCAGATTCGAGGAGCACCGAGTCCTCGTCTGCACCACCTTTGTTGGTGATGCCAGTCCTGACATGTCTTTCTTTTCGCAATGGCTTCACAACACGCCGCCTCTGGGAGACAAGATTGCGGTTGAAGGAATGTTCCTTGGCCCACCTACCATGCTCCTCATCTCCATGCCGCATTCAATCTGGAACGTGGTGCAGCACGACAAGGTGTGCTGCTTTTTAGGGTACATCAGCTCCCACAACATGATTCACCTTTACCACAGACTCGTAGGGTCGTCTGGCATCAAGCCGTCTGCTAAGGAGGTTGAGGATGGTCGGATTCTGCTCGAAGCGAGGGACCACGCAGTGAGCACGCCTGCCCGCGTCCGCCGGGACGATGGTCACGACCATGCCTATAATTCTTCGGCCGCCAGAGAGCCCCCAAGCTCGGTGGAGCGAAGCGAGTACATCCCGCAGACCAGCCCGTCGGTCGGAGCGTTGGCCAACTCGACAGGGGCTCACGCCAAGCCAAAAGATGAGGTTGAGGATTCTGCAGAGATGCAAGAGGCTGCAGAGCAACTCAAGGCCTTGAGCCATGTCAGGCACCGGAGTGACGAGACTCCTCAGACCGCGCCCCGGCCTCGAACGATCCTCCCTGACGGGTTGCCAGAAATCAGGTCTGGGGATGCCGACGAGTCTGGTGCCGACGATCCTCTCCTGTCTCTTCGCAATTCAAACTCGGCAGTAAAGGCTCCAAGACGATCGCTGCCCAAGCAAGATACGCGCTGCAACCACTGCAGCCATGCGCCCTTCAAGGATTCATCCTCGTTAAGGAAGCACATTGCTGCAGCCCACACCAGGCCCTTCCCCTGCGCCTTCTCGTTCGCCGGCTGTATGAGCACTTTTGGATCAAAGAATGAGTGGAAGCGGCACATTGCTTCGCAGCATCTTTGTCTTCAGTACTACCGCTGCTCCTCGTGCCCGCATAGCACGGCGGAGGGCAAAGGAAACGAGTTCAACCGGAAGGACCTGTTCACTCAGCACCTGCGACGGATGCATGCTCCTTTCCAGATCAAGCGGGCAATCGCTAAGGGCGATAGCAAACTTCAGACGGAATGGGACACGCACGTCAAGGAGATGCAGCAGTCTTGCCTTGTCCAGCGTCGGCTCCCACCACAGCGCTCAGCGTGCCCAAAACAAGGGTGCCAGAGCATTTTCGAAGGGCCGTCATCCTGGGACGAATGGACTGAACACGTCGGGCGACATATGGAGAAGGGCGAGGGCGGAAGGCTCGGCGTGGACAGTCTTCTAGCCCAGTGGGCGCTGGACGAACGCATCATCGAACGGAAGCCGGACGGCGAGTATCGCTTGTGTGCAAGCAACGGAATGAGCGGGGGTCCCGCAAGCGGCAGTGGGGCAGCTCCGCCCGCGCTGGAGCAGAAGGAATCGGTTCCAATGTCGACCGAGACGTCCCAGACGGAAGAGGCTCCGGCCGCAGGCACAAAGCCTTTAGAGGACAGGATGGAAGTTGATACGCCCGAGTGAAAGGAGGAGTGGGGTCTGGCGGGGATGAGCTTTCCTTTCACTGTTACGACCTTTGTGCAATGCACGGCAACGACGAAACGAAGTATATGACACGACATTTCTAAACTTATTGTGACGATCGCTACGCTGGTTTTGGTCACTCGTTTGGCGAAGAAGCGTTCTGATGAGACGCACGGTCACGGACGAATACGGCGTTTGTTCCATTCAAAAAGGGTGCAGATGTGACGGAGCAGATTTAGAGATGTACGAAATAAAAGTCAAGATTTTGCTCGGAAGGAATAGAGGAGGTCAATTTATCTGACAGGCTTGAGCGATTGATGCTGGTAAGCTGGTGTTGGTCCTGTCGGTGACCGGCTCAATGATTTTGCGCCAGTCGGGCAGATTCGCAGGACGTACCAAACTCCACAACAAGACGCCAGACTAACCCAAAGCAAGCGCTCGATGCTCCATCCCCAGGCCTAAGATACCAACACCATTCTACAAACGCGCAAGACCCAGGTTCCCCGGGTAAACGAGATATGACCTTTCCAACGCCTCCGAACCCGAGCCCCCACGATCAGTCCTTATCTGCTCCGCCATCGTCCGCTCCGGCCCCGACCGCCAACACGGCGTCACCGCGTCACTACCAGCAGCAGCAGCAGAAGCAGCAACTGCAGTACCAGCACCAGCAGATTCCGCTCAATCAACACTCGCCGCAGCCGCAGCAACAACATCAGGGTTTCGGGCATCTTCAACAGCAGCAGCAGCAACAGCAGCAGCAGCAGCATATTGCCATGATGAATGGCATGAACGGCACGAACATGGCTGCCGGCATGCCTGTCCCCACGCCCGCAGGTCACCAGGCCGAGCTCAACTACATCTATGGCATGGTGGAGGAGCTCAGCCGACAGCTGGCGGAGAACCGGCGGGTCACGGAAGATATCGTTAGCGGGCTGGGAAGAGTGAGGAACAGGGCGAGAACAAACGGCGTGAGCAATCAGCAGGTTATTGAAGGTGCCGCCGACGACGTTACTGGTATGGTCAACGCAGCCTTTTGCTAATTCTCCTGCGGGACTCTTCCTCCTTTGCTGAACCTCGGCTAACATTTGTTCAACAGCCCAGGAACAGAACATGGACGCCCTCGTGTCCCTTCTCACCGAATCGCTCGAAAAGGCCAAGTTCAGCCGCGACGCCAACGCCAAGCTCCTCTCGCAGTACGCCAATGCCATGGCCAACCTCCTCCGGCAATTCCACGAGTACAAGACCAAGCACGTCAGCGACGTGGCGGCGTGGCACCGGTCCTACCGAAAGCAGCTTGCCGACACACGCGACGAGAACGCGCGGCTGCGGGAGCAGATCTGGCAGATGCAGGCACACGCGGGGCGGGCCAACGAGAACCTGCGGCAGTTCCGGGCCAAGTACGACGAGGACGAGGCGCGCTGGAACAGGCTCGTGGACGAGAAGGCCGGGAGGCAGGAGCTGCGGTTCTGGAAGCGCATGGCGATGCCGGAGCTGGACGACGACGACCCGTACTGGAGCGACGACGACGACATCATCGACCCGGCCGAGAAGGAGCGCCTGCGGGAGCTGGACCTTAAGGCGGCCCAGGAGCAGCTCGACAGCCAGGCCGAGGACAGCGACGGGCAGGGTCCGCCGCCGCAGTTGCCGCTGCCGGGGATGGGGATAGGTATGGGCATGATGGGCGGAATCGCGATGCAGCGGGAGGACTCGAATGCCGGGCAAAGCGTGCCGGCGCTCCCCCCCCGGCCGCTGAGCGCGGCGTCAAGTACGGGGTCGACGGGGCAGTGAGGACGGAGGGAGAAGACGGGTGGTTTGATTTAGCGATACCCAGGCATGAGGATGGATATGTACATATGGTTATGGATAGGGTTTATGAATACAGGGCTGTGACTAGAACCGCGTTGGGTGTCGTTTGAAGCATTTGGAAGAGACATGCGAGCCTATTCCAGCAAGACAGGCCTGAAGCAGCTTGGCCGGTACAAGATGGCTCCAGTCTTGATGTCTGAATTAATGTTTAATTCCAAGCCTGGTATCAATAGAGCTGCTGTTGATGACGATGCCCATGATATCAGTGGTGACAAGCCTGTAGTATTAGATGACCAGGCCATTGAGATCGCGCTTACTGATGAAGCCATAACATGGCACGAGTCTAAGCTGAGTGGACCATCTGGCGAGGTCAGAGATCGGCGGGGCCTCAGGCCCTCAGCCATGCCGGGCTGTCGGACGGGGGGGCAAACTCCATAAATAGTAACCAACTGGGGGACCAGCCGACTACATTCTCTGTCTTAAGATTCAATTAAGGGAATAAAGAATTAGTGGTCAAGGCACACATGGGAATTCCACCTTTTCTTTTCTTTTCTTTTCTTTTCCTAAGTTAGGCACAGACAGGATGACAAGTGCACTGACCAGGTTTGCCTGCCAAGCTGACAGACGAACGACGGGCAGGGATGGGAACGGGTGTAAGCAGTGATCCACCGTTTGGGGAATGAGAGGCTAAGCACAGCGTCGCACAGCCTATATCTCGGACTGGGTTCGGACTGGGACTTTGGGCCTTGATGGAGATTGTCAGGGCCGTGGCTCAGTGGTTGTGATGGACAGACTGACTGGTGGACAGATCATGGTGAACAAGAACTCGGTGGGTGACCTCTGTGATATTCAGGACTAACACACAGCACAGCCAAGACGTGACTATTTTTACATGCAGAGCACCAGCCTCGATTACATGGGGTTCCTTTGACAAAGAGTCCAACCTTGCTTCAGCCTCCCTTGGAAACAGCCCTACATGCGCATTCTCCTGGGTCCCCCCTGTCCCTGGACCAGACTCGACTGTCATTTTTAAGCAAATCCTTCCAAAGGGACTACTCAGCAATCCTTTCTCAATCAAGATTGATTCGCCGGAAGAGCCGTGTGGTGTGCCTCGACGACAAAGGAAACTCCCCGACTGTTGATTCACTGACTTGCTTGCTTCCCCATATCCTTTGAGACACAACGCCAAGACCGCATCCAACACCGGGACATGCACGTTCCACCTCAGACTCGGGAACTGCATGCGCTGGGCCATCAAATACAGGACTGATTCACGAGAGCCATGGCCGAACCCTCATGGCCTCTCACCTCCCCCGACGACGACCACGTCTCGCCTCTGTCTCCCACTCCGTCGAGTAGCAGGAAGTCTATAAGAATCAACCCTTTCCGGAGCAGCAGCAGCAGCGGGTACACGAGGATGCCTCTGGATCCGGCAGCTCACGAGATGGCCCGTCTCGACGGATTCGGCAGAGACGGTGATCACCATTCCGAGGGTCAAGATACGCCGCGTTCGTTCCAAGGGTTTCTCAATTCCTCGACTACTACTTCTTCTCCCCCTACTGGACAGAAAGGAATCACGAGCAAGTTTTCAGAGATTTGGACGCCGTCGATGCCTCTTGCCTCGAGGTCCAAGCTCGACGGGGCCGGGGAGAATACTCCGGATATCAACATCCTCAGTCCAAGAGGGGAAGTCGCGGATGATGACTTTGACGACGACACGTTTTATAGGAAATTCGGTAAGAAACTCCCCTTGCTCTTTTATAGCCAATTCTGACTTGGCAGCCGAACCTCCGAGCCACTGCACATCCAAAAAAGACATCCACCAGCGCAGGACATCATGGCTGTCGATAACCATCTACGTCCTGTCCGTCTACTCGACCGTCATGTCGGGCATCTGGCTCGTGACGGCGATCCTCCAGCCGCGGTGGGGCCACGGCATCTCGTCCCGGCACGGGCTCCTCCCATCGACGGCCACCACGCTGGCTGCCCTCCTTGCAAAGACCATCGAGATGTCCTTCGTGACGGTCTTCGTGTCGTGCCTCGGCCAGGTGCTCACGCGGCGGGCGTTCATCCGCAAGGCGCAGGGCATGAGCCTCGCCGAGATGACGATGCGCAACTGGGTCATCCAGCCGGGGTCTCTGATCACGCACTTTGAGACGCTGCCCTCGTCGTCCATGACGCTCCTGGGGATGCTGTCGCTGACCGCCACCTTTGCGGCCGCCTTCTACACCACGGCGTCGGACGCCATGGTGGCGCCCAAGCTGAAATCGGGGAGCTGGCAGAGCAGGGAGCTGGGCGGATACGTGAGGGCGTCGTACGCAAACGCCCAGTACGTCTCTCACGACTGCTCCTACCTGCTCGACATCAACGACGACCCGCACGCCGCAGAGTCGTGCATGAACGTCCAGTTCTCGGGCCGCTCGTACACCAACCTGCTCAACTTTATGACGCGGTGGACGCACATCAGCCGCAACGACACGAGGGAGGCTCCCAACGACCTGGCGAGGAGGCCCACGGGGAGCACCCTGCTCTTCGACAACACGACCATGCTGTCCACATGGATAGAGACGGAGCACGGAAACGTGACGGCGCAGTTCGAGGAGACGGGGCGCATCATCAACAACGTGACACTCGCGCTGCCCCATCCGGGGGTCTACGCGGCGGCCACCTTGCC
>JABFEP010002311.1:0-15094 GCA_013618265.1 Fusarium albidum
ACATGGACCACCGCCATCACCGCCGCCTACAGCTCGGGCGTCCTGTCAGTTGTCGCTGCCGGCACCGGCGACGACGACGGCAACCCCCTCCCCGTCTCCAGCCAGTCCCCCGCCAACGCGCCCAACGCCCTCACCGTTGGAGCCATCGACTCCCAGTGGCGCCCAGCCTACTTTACCAACTACGGTTAGTCCTTCTGACCACTGTGCGACGGGTTACTGACCTGGATAGGTTCCGGTGTCGATATCATGGCCCCTGGTGTTGCTATCCTGTCGTCGTTTATCGGCTCCAACACCGCCACCCGTAGCTTGGATGGCACCTCTATGGCTGCGCCTCATGTTGCCGGTCTGGCGCTTTATCTCCAGGTTCTTGAGGGCCTGAGCACGCCTGCGGCTGTGACGAACCGCATCAAGGCTCTGGGGACTTCTGGACGCATCACTGGTGCTCTCAGTGGTAGTCCTAACCTCGTTTCCTACAACGGCAATGGCGCCTAGGGTGAAGTGGTCACCTTTGTCTCGGGTCAGACTGTAGTCATGAGTGAATTTGCGAATAAATTTGCTTTTCTGCAAAGGAACATGAGGTGTTCTAGATGTAAACTCAATGACCCGTCACTTCCACGGCACAATTGTCAACTCTGGCCACACCTTTTGCCACCGCTCCACCTTCTTGCGGTACACATCCTCCGTCATGGTCTGCTGATTCGGCCTCACGACGAGGCTGAAAATATCCGAGAACCCCCACGGCGCAAAGATATCCCACCGCCCATCATCCAGCAGCCGGACAGCCACGAGCGCCGTGTTGGTCCCCCAGGTGCTGATCGACCCCTCGGACGACTCGTGCCGCGGGCACGGCGCGCCAAACTTGTCCTGGTACCAGAGATGCACGCGCGCCTGGTTGCGGATCTCGACCTCGACGGGAATGTCGGCGAAGAGGCGACGCCCAGCCTGGATGACCTGGTCTTCTGCTTCCCAGGAGAGATCCGATGCGTCAAAGTATATCAGGTCGTAGTCGCTGATGCCTAGTTCTGGGTCGCGATGGGTCACGACGTTCCACACCGTCTGGGTGAGCGCGCCGGCGGCGAGGTACCACCCGGGGAGGTCCATCGAGGCGGCGCGTTCCAGGACGGTCAGGAGCGTCTTGTTGTGTTCTAGGGCGGAGCGGAAGTGCAGGATCTGCTGGTCGATGGGTAGGAGGCTGGCGTCCATGGTCCGAGGCGTTCTGGTCATTGGGAGGGTGTGAGAAGACCGTGAATCCTCGATCGCTGCCTGTTAAGGGAGCTGCCACGTGACGGGCTACTCGTAGCCAATCAGCCCTGCCGATCACTAATGCCGGCAAGCCAATCTGCAGCTGCTTGCACAGGAAGAGGTTTAAAGAGCTTTGGAGTTTTATGTTTTCTCTTAAGAGCGGCGTTTAAGGTAGTTAAATACATTAAAAACAGCCTATAAGGGACTATGGTCTGTCTAACCAGAGCATGTCGATCACCACACTCTGTTGGCCTTTCCAGGTGTGGTTGTGGCAGTGTCCCCAAGGTCAGAACCTGGTCACCGTTATGTGAGACAGCTACATCCAGCTGAATATATAGTCACGAACTGAATATTAGCTTGAATATCTATCGATTAAGCAATCAGTGAGATAAATAATAAAACTCCGTCGAAAAGCTAACCTACCCTGTACTTTTTGATCTTAATCAGAGTCGTGGCTCTTATAACTAAACCGAATATTAACTCATATATCTGTATTTATAACGGGAGTTATTAAGCATAGACGTACACTTGGTTCAGTTAAACATGTCATGGTTGGGAATGTTAATGCCGGCTGGAGTGCCTCTCGAAAAACCAGTGAATCAAGACCAGTGGAGGGGACTGGACTCACGATAACAAGAACAAAAACACACACTCAAACTTGTGGCAACAAGTCCAACCATGACTGTCAAGGGCTCAGACCTTGCAGGAACTCATGCCAGACCAGGAATCCTCCATGCAACACCCATCGCCAGTCCTTGGACCACCACGTTCCGTCCAGACACTCAATTGGACAGCGCTCAAAGAACCGCTCAACTTCAAATCCTGAAATCTCCCCCGAGGCTCAGAATCTCCAGATGCATTTCCCTCCCCCGGCTCGACGTTTCACCTGGCGCGTGCAAGAGAAATTGCCATGTCGGCTAAGCATCCATCTCGCCCGACGCGCCCGGCTGGAATCCTCCAAATCCTGGGTGCATCCGAGGCGTCTACAGAATAGCCGCGCATGGCATCTCGTGTCTGCTCGGACCAATCAACGAGGGCGTCGCAGCCACGTTGTACCCGCCCTTGACCTCCCTCAGCAGACATGCATACCATCCGAGCGATCCTTCTATAATAGGATGCGTAAATCGACCCAGTAGAGACCGTGGTCGGTGCCCTTGCTGGGGAATCCTAAATGGATGTGATGATCCTGCAGGAACCGTTGCCAAGAAAAATCACCCGACGACGATGAGATGAAGAGACTAAGAGTGTCTCTGTCTCTGTTATATAAACTCTACAAGACCTTTGACATGGAATGTTGAACCAGTTCATCAACGCATCGCCTTTACAGGATATTCACTCTTTACTCTTTCTAAAACTTGTCGCCATGAGGGTTGAAATCGCCAGCCTTGTCGCCGCTGCGGCACTCGTCTATGCAACGCCGTTGTCCGGTGTACTTCAAGCCCGGGTAAGTTTCTAATGGTCCGTTCTACAGTGACGTCTCTAATCTATTTAAAATAGCAAGATGAAGTCGTCCCGGTTGAAGAGGTCCCAGTCGAGGAGGTCCCAGTCGAAGAAGTCCCCGCCGAGGACGCCGCAGTCGTAGATGTCCCCGTCGAAGACATCTCGGTCAGCGCTGAACAGGACTTGCCAAACTACGAGGGAGTACGTCTCGCTCTTCACTCTTACCAGGAATATGCTTACTGACTCCCCAGTGGCGAGACGTCGCCTGTGACGCCGGCTCCCTCGGAGACGTCAGCAACGACCCGCTCGAGCAGTGGCAGGACTCCAAGGCAACCTATGCATTCATCGACTTCATCTCGGCCTGGGAGGCCGAAGAGGGCAACCCCAACCGTCTGTCTCTTCCCAACTTTATCGGAAACTTTTTCAAGGCCAAGCCCCGTCTGGACTGTCAGCACCTCGAGACTGACAACTGCAATGTATGTGTTCCCGAGTATTCTCAGGAGATTTCTCACACGTGGTAGACCTTTATCAACTGCGGACAAGCTGATGCAGCGAATGCGGCTGTCAACTCCCCGGCCGGTTACAGTGAGTACAAGCCCCTAGCCCAGATGGATGGATGCTCACCCGCTAGTCCTCATCAACTCCATGATCATGGCCCACAACGCCATGGACCTGATCGTCAAGGGTCTGCGCAACGCCCATGGCTCCATCGACGGCTCCGCTGGGGACTTTGCCACCGTGAGTTGGGGTGCACTAGATGGGACTCGATACTGACTATTCCAAGGCCTTTTCTCCTATCAAGGCTGATATCATCAAGGCGGCCAAGAACCTTGCCGAGTCGAAGCGCATCCTCGACGGCATCCAGCTCGGATTCGCCTTTGTCTCTTCGTTTGCCTTTAATTCCTGTATATCAGTCCATGGTGATTCTGGAGCAGAAGACTGACCATGTACAGGGTTCAAGAAAGTGCCTGCGTTCCGAAACAACCCAAACAACCTCGGCACTGCCAAGGACGACATTAACGCTCTAGTCGCCTTTGGCATCAACTATGTACGTATCAAGTTGCATCGAAGTCCAAATCTGACATGTCTACAGCAAAAAGACGGCATGTCCTCCGGGGCCAACTCGATCGTCTCCATCGACAACCAGCTCTCGACCATGTTCACCAACATCACTGACACTTGGATCACCGCCACGTCCAAGATGGCCGAGGGCATCTTCACCGACTGGCAGAAGATGTACCAGCTCATCGTCAACGGCAAGTGCTGGGCCCCCGACGTCGGAGACAGCCCCCTCGAGGTCACGGACCTTGTCAAGAAGATCATCTACAGCAGCGTCATCCCGGGGTTGTGGACCGTCGGCCCTGACAACCACATGCCTTTTATCGCGTGAGTGTTGGCCCCTCCATGGTGAAGCCCTGCTGACGATGGCCAGGACAACCCAGGGCCTTTCTCAAGATGGAACTGGCTGCGAGTCGTGGAAGCCAGAGTCGGGACTGAGCGAGAGTCTCCAGACACGCGTCGACGTCAAGAAGGATGCCTTTGACGGAGCGCGCGTCTGCGATGGCGATGAAGCATTCTGTATGTGACTTGAACGCTCTTGATTCGACAATGCGCTGACGAGGTGTAGTCATGGTGGCCATTGGCCAGTCCTCAGACTGTCCCTACGGCCAGTCATACCCCTGCACACACCACCTCCCATCTGTGACCAGAGTCCAGGGCGCAGATGAGCTGATGAGGGGACAATACTCTCTGACCTACGAGGAGATGGTCCGCAAGTATGTCTGCTATCAACCTGCTGGTGGGACAAGACTAACGAGTGATGCAGTGCTGTCACTTCCTGGAAGGCAAACGGCAACAAGAACGGCTGGTCTGCCCCGGATCTCAACTCGCAAGAGGGCGTAAAGGACATTACCGACGGTGGCGATGGCTCTTTTGAGAACATGAAGGGCCTTGTCAAGATCCCGGTTTGCTCCTTCGACGAAGCCTACAGGAATGCGTACAACTACCGGGTGGACATCAAGGGTGCTCGGGATGAAGCCCCCAACAACCCCTACTGGCCTTGCAACAATGTCTAGGACGTGGTGTGGATGAGTATTGATACTGTGGAGGACCACATTGCATTCATGGCTGTATTTATAACTATTCTTTTTCCGTAGTTTTTTGTTGATCATTATAGTACACGAAAATCCAGAAGGTGATGCCGGTGACTCCTGAACTTTTTCCTGTGATTCTATTCAGACATGGCGTTTGCATCGTATGAATGACTTCAGGACGCCGCTGTCACGACTTTAAATGCCCAGTTCCCAGAGATTCCACTTCGACATCCATCTTGCCCCTCCTTCGCTTCTCGTCTCTTCTACTCAGATAGAGGATTCCAAAGACAACGGCAAACTGAACAACCGTCGTTCCAAGGCTACTCTTGAAGCCCAGGGCCCATCTAGGAGCCCCTGTGGCCGGAAACAGTCCAACTTGGGCCCCTGCCATTATCCCCTGCCCGATGGCATTCATGCTCGCCGTCACAACCGCTCGTTCCTCAGCATCATGAGCCAATATGACTGTCGCCCAACCCATCGACATGGGGGACATTGCTATGGGCGTTAGCAACAGCCAGAAGATTTCCTGCGAGCACTCACGAGCCATGAAACCTTGTAGTATAAATCCTGCCAATCGACCCTTTTCCCCAACGTCCCACACGTTCAGCAGAATCATGCCCACAAGGACAGGAATAGTGGTGATTGTCGCCGGGATCCAGAAGCACTGCAGTCTATCTGCTGCAACTCCCGCAGCCAGTGCACTGACTATCATGATTGCTGCCGTGACAGTCGGCAGGGTGTTGACCTGGACGATCGAATAGAGGTCCGGGTTTGCTCGGAGATACAGCGAGAAGGGCTGTCCCCCCGGTAAGACATTCAAGTCTAGAATCGTCCACATGAGAACAAACGCGTAAAAGTGCCACCGTCCTAGTACCCGTCTGAAGATGCTTGTCGATAGTTGAAGCTGCGGAGGAGCAGTCAACCCCTCAACTCTCTTTTGAGCCAGGGCGTGCTCAGCTCGAGATAAAGCCAAGGGTATTTTCCGAGAGGGCACATCCGGAAAGATGATGTAGCCGCTGTGATGGTAAGCCATCTATCTGAGACGTGAAAAACAAGGACTTACAGCACAGCGATGCCAATAGTGATGATCCCATCAATGATAAAGAGCCATCTATACCATGAATTAGCCAGATCTCGATAAACTTGCTCCATGACACACCTCCAGCCTGCCAGTCCATGAACTCCGTTGAGGTTGGTATAAGCCGCTGCTTGGAGATACCCCGCAAACATTGTCCCCGCCGGACTCGCAATGAAGAAGAGCGCAATCCTCCTCGCAACCTCGTCAGGCTTGTACCAAGAACCGATGACGTATATCGTACCCGTGAAGGAGCAGCACTCGAACAGCCCCACGAAGAACCTCATCGCGTATATCGCCTCGACGTTCCTGACCCACGCCAGACCAAAAGTTGCGAGGCCCCAGCCGAGCTCCAGCGAGGGGAGGACAATGTTTGCGGGATACCGCGTCATGAAGTAGCACGCTGGGATCATGGCGCCGCAGTACGATGCCCAGAACGTGGCAGTGATGTAGTTGAGCTCGTCTCCCCATAGGCCAATCTCCTCTCTCATGCCGCTGACGGGGTTAGATCTCGCAGGGAAGTGATGGCCGACGACGTACCTGACAAAGGCGTTGGTGAGGGATTGCTGGTCGAGGTATTTCGTAAAGAAGGAGAGACAGCCAAAGATGAGGATGCTCAGATCGAGTTTGAGGACCACGAGCTTTTCCGAGCTTGGCATCTCCGAAGGGTACCATCCCACGGCGGTCATTAATCTGATCCAGAGGTTCTCGTGGATCACAGTGGCATCAGCGGGGACAGTTCCTTCCGCCTCGACCGTCTCGGACGGCCCTTGTTTATCAAGAGTCATAGTTGGTGTCACTCAAAGGTCGGGGTTAAAGATGGCCAACGTAGAAGTTGGTAAGGGCGCGCTGATGATTTATCGTCTCACACCGAGAACCTTTACAATCATGCAACGGGAATCTGGCATGGTGGCAGATTAGCCATGCCGAACTCGGACTCTTGATACCACGTAGACCAGGGATGTGGGAACCCCTACCGTTTACTATCCAGATGCTGGTAGGTGAACGACTTATCTTTACCCGGACAATAGAAATGGTGCCCCCACCCAGGGCCGAGAAAGTGAGCACGCCATCTTCAATATTTGCTCAAGACGGACCGGCATGGTAAATCCGGCCATTCCCAAGCGGATGTTGAACGGAAGGTAGCCAGGGGCATGACGCGAGATGGAGGACCTCGTCCGTCATCTATCAAACGCACAATAACAGCAGACTCATAACAACGGCAAAGGGAACGGCAGAGGAACGGCAAAAGGAACGGCAAAGTAGACATGTCAGCCCATCTTACTGGATTGATTATCGATGTGGACCTTAGAAGGATTCCTGTTGCATGGATGACAGGTATAGACGATGCCATGATCCTCACGACAGATTGCGTCATCCGAGAGATTAGCCATCCATGATAAAGGAGTTATATCAAGAGCAAAGCCAGAAACTAGTGGAAGTGGACACAGAATCCCGATCGAATCCTCACAACTACTGAAGCACTTCCCAATGTCTCCAAATGCCGACCCCCGAGAGGGCAAGGCGGATGGGAAGCGAACCATTCTTCTCAACGCCTTTGACTTTTTCGGCCCGGGAATGTTATCCCCCGGACAGTGGAAGGTATCAGAATGAAGCCCAAGTCTCACACTCGGTCTGTTTGCTAATATCGAGAGCAGAATCCTGCAGACAGAGGACTAGAAAAGTTTGACATTTCCTTCTGGGTCGAATACGCGAAACTCCTTGAAAAAGGCGGCTTCTTTGCGCTCTTCCTTGCAGACACTCTTGGTACAGCTACTCCAACCTCATAGGACCATAACTAATAGCACTAGGCGGCTATGATGTCTACGGTGGAAGTATAGACGAGACCATCAGACGAGCAACCCAGTATCCCGCACTGGATCCATCAATCGTACGTGTTTACCAACCGTGGCAGAGTCCGCTCACAAGCTACACAGCCCATCGCCGCAATGGCAGCAGCCACAAAGAGACTTGCCTTTGCCATCACCAGCTCGACATCTCACGAACCCCCCTTTCTCCTCGCCAGACGCTTCTCGACACTCGATCACATCACCAAGGGCCGTTTCGGATGGAACATTGTCACGGGGTGGAAAAAGTCTGCTTTCCAAGCCATTGGCCTCGACGACGCAGTCGATCACGACCTGCGGTATGAGAGGTCGGACGAGTACCTGCGTGTGCTGTACAAGTATGTCGTGTGAAGATGTTGATGACGCTGGCTGACGGTTGTTTCTACAGACTCTGGGAAGGCTCGTGGGCCGACGACGCTGTTATCCAGGATGGATCAAGGGATATCTACGCTGAACCTGATCGCGTGCGTACTATAAAACACCAAGGGAGCTTCTACAAGGTTACCAGCAAGCACATGGTGCCGCCGTCACCGCAGCGCACCCCGTTTCTTTTCCAAGCCGGCACTTCCGGAGCGGGCATCGACTTTGCATCGACTCATGCCGAGGCCGTCTTTGTAGGGGGAACTACCCCTTTGCAGACTGCCCCAAAGGTAAAGAAACTGCGTGCTGCTTTAGCTGAAAAGGGCCGCAACCCCAGCAACATCAAAGTATTTATTAGTTTCTGCCCTATACTCGGGAGAACTGACGAGGAGGCCCACGAGAAGCTGGAAGAGTATAAAAAGTACGCCAGCGTCATTGGCGGTCTTGTGCAAGTCAGCGGTGTGACGGGTATAGATCTGTCCAAGATTCCGTTGGACCGCGAACTGAGCGCCTCGGACGCCGGAGAGACAGTCATACGGAGCCACTTGGACTCGTTTGTGACTTCTACAGGGGGAGATAACTGGACGCCTAGACGGGTCGCAGAGTTTGCTTCGATCGGTGGACTCGCGCCGTTCGCGGTTGGGAGCCCGGAGATGGTGGCTGATGAGATGGAGCGGTGGATCAGGGATGCCGATGTGGATGGGTTTAACCTCATTGCGGTGGTTACGCCTGGGAGCTTTGAGGATGTGGTAGAGCTGCTTGTGCCGGAGCTGAGGAGGCGGGGGATGTATCCTGAGGGTTCTGGGGATGAGTTGACGGCGAGGGAGCAGGTTTATGGTAAGGGACAAAAGGGACTGTTGGATGACCACGTGGGGAGTAGATACAAGTATGCGGTTTATGAGGACTGATGTTTGGTCTATTGCTCACGCATTAGGGCATGGATTAGGACTGATCATTGGGTATTTGCACTGGTATTTGTTGTATGTACTAGGCCGAGGTCTTGATAATATAAACAAGAAGTCCTACCCCCCCAACCCTTAATACACAGCCGTGATAGGCGTCTTGACATACGACTGCAGACTCGTAGTCCCATTCATCTTCTGGTAGATGGCCTGCACAAAGGCCTGGGCGCCGAGCCTAGCAGCCTCGGGACTAGTATGCGTGTGATCCTTGGGATACAGGGCATTGACCTTTGAATTCCCCAGCTTGAGATACATGTTTGTGACAGCCTGGAAGTGGTCGACAAAAGTGACGCTGGGGCTGTTGATGGCCTTTGCAGCAGTCTTTTGGTATCCCACGAAGCGGGGCGCCGAGCCGACAAAGACACCCGTCTCCCACTGGTTGTTTGGCGTCTGGGAGCTCAGGATGACTGTTGCGCCCTTGCTGGTCATGAGCTGCGCCGCCTTGATGACGTAGAATACAAAAGTGTAGACAGTCTCGCCCGTCTTGTCGGAGACGCACGTCTCCGTCCCGGCACCAGGGCAGTCGGACCGTCCGTTGTCGTTCTTCTCGGGCGAGCCGCCGTCGTTGTGGCCAAACTCGATGACCACGACGTCCCCCGACTTTACAGAGTCGGCGACGGCCTGGAACCGGCCTTCGTTCCAGTAGGAGCGCGCGGACCGTCCCCCGATGGCCTTGTTGACCGTCGTCAGGGAGAGGTAGTCGCCGATGTAGCTGCCCCAGCCGTCGGTGAGGCCGTCGTTGGCGCCGTTCTTGGCCATGGTGCTGTCGCCGCAGAAGTAGACGGTGGGTGTCGCCCGGGGGGCCAGCGCGACGGGTTCGGCGGCGGCCCCGAGGACAAGAGCGGCGAGAGACGTGATGAGCTTCATGGTGTGAATAATGGTGTAATTGGAGTTTAAAGTGACTGTCGACACTGTCGACGGTTTTATAAGAGAAATAACCCCTAGAAGCGACTATACACGGGGCATTGTTCATTTACGTACCAGTTCTGTAGACTCCGTATTGCCTAGTCAGGCTGTTATCCCGTGCCCATGATCCGTTGTTCGAAACAGAGTCATTTTCCACCAGTCAGAGACTGCCGGCCGATGGGTCAGTCGACCTAGGCCACCCTTGTTTCCACGCCTAGATGAAACGGGAGCTGGCCGATAAACTCGGGGGATATTGGCATGCGGGGGGGACTGATTGATGGAAACAGACTCGGGGTGTTTCAACCCGAGGCTGCACCGGACTCCCAGAGAGGTATCGACTGATTAGTGGATTATTTAGGTTGGTCGCCTGGGATTGGAACGCTTCAGACTATACTTTTGGCTTTTATAAATGTCTACTCTCGGCGAAGAGCTATTCGGGTCAGCCGAGGCAGATATTCGAACTGGGCAATGGTTCCAGCCCTTCGTTCCTCATGTGCTTCCAAGTTCTTCCGGTCCCCGACTACCGCTGTCCTCAGTTGGAGATTGCACTATGGAAATATGGAGATGTGCAGGGCGTAAAAGTAAGGGAACCCCCTCCTAGGCGCAGGGCCATAGGGTTTATCTTCAGCTTGATAAACCACCAAGCAGACCCCTCCAAGAAAAAGGTGTGAATAGGGCTGGGGCAGCCCTGAGTAATCTCGCAATCTCGTCCCAACCCCCCAACATGCATAGGGTAATAAGCTTGTAACTGGTAGTCGGTATTGCAGCACGTTCCCATACACGCTCCAGTTGTTTTAAGCCGGGTAATATCTGGTGTATTCCCCTTGACTACACCCCGGCAGGCACATCACCCTCCCCAGCTAGGCTCTCACGTAATTACTCTCTCCAATGGGCGATAAGCGGGCATTGTGGAGACTTCCAGCCCAGCACTGCTGAGTCTTGCCATTCAAGACTGGATTATCAGAGTCAATGACAGCCAAACGAACCGGTGGCCCTGGCCTCCTCTATAGACTTGGACTCTGCCGGCACGCCGAATCCTCCAATCGTCTTCGCAATAGTCTTCATGCCGATACCTCTGCGACCATGTTATATGTCGAACCAGCACTTGCATCAGAGTCCGTCGATAAGCAACGGCTGTGCCTGAAGCTGCCGTGCAAATAGCTCTCACAACCGGCCAGTTAACCATTAAGCTAAATATCCCCAGTGCCTTGACGAGCTTGCCAGAGACCATGCCCGGGGTGTTGACCGTCCGAGCCAGTCATGGTTCACGAGCTCCCCCATATCTCGACACTTGGTCGTGTGACCAGCTGCCAGGATGTGTGGTGGATCGAAGAATGAGGTCGTCATTCCTAGAGCGGTTCCATGGCGACACCGCGAGAGTTTCCGGAATATATATCCAAGTTAACCACTCGGCCTGGTCCTGGCTCTTGAAGCAAGTGGTATATATAATAACGGTTCAACGCAGAAGTTGAACTATTCTTTATCTCACATGTACTTGACAGTTGAGACCCTAGCGACTGCCTTCGGAACTACATCCCATCCATCAAGTCATTCGGGCAAAGTAAGCGCGTTAAAATTTAAAAAGAAACAAAGACGACCTGTCCAATATAGTTATCCATGCCATCATGAGAATCAAGAGCTACAGGCCCGAGACCCGATAGTTTCCTAAACCGGCAAGGCCGGCCACTCCCGCTCGGACGTCCGTGGAGACGATTACAAATCCATGCCATCATGCCCTCTATCAGTCGTCTCATTGTTATGTCATGCATGATATTTCAGACGCATTGATAGGTTCGTCGGCCTCCATCGTCGGACCAGAGACGCCTAAAAGGAGCCCTCCCCGCAGGCCGAGAGACCACAAATGCCACGAGTCGGTGAGTCTCTTCCTTGCCATCGGACCTTCAATTACAATTTCTCACTCACCTTCAAGAACAACCCCTCCCACCATGACCACAAAGGCAGTCGTCTTCGTCGAGAAGGGCAAGGCCACCATCCAGGAGGTGCCCATCCCCAAGCTACGTGACGACTATGTGCTCGTCAAGGTCAACGCCGTGGCCCTCAACCCGACGGATTGGAAACACATCGACTTTGGCGTAGCGGGAGTCGGGTCGAGGATGGGATGTGACTATGCTGGGGTTGTCGAGGCAGTCGGAAGCAAAGTCACCAAACAGTTCAACAAGGGGGACCGGATCACCGGAGTGGTTCATGGAGGGTTGGTAGTTCCTACTACCGGATTCCACTTCTAACACTTGTCAGAGATCAAACCCAGATCGAGAATGGGGCATTTGCCAACTACATCGTGGCAAAGGGCGACGTTCAGATCAAAACCCCTAACAACATCAGCGACGAGGAAGCTGCCACCCTCGGCATCTCTATCGGCACAGTGGTGAGTATTCGCCTGCCATGCAACTTGTGACTATCTGATCCCTTGTAGGGCCAAGGCCTCTACCGGACCCTCGGCCTGCCGCTGCCGACCGAAATTACCAAGGATAACCAGTACATATTGATCTACGGCGGCAGCACAGCCACCGGCATCTTTGGGATCCAGTTCGCCAAGCTTTCCGGTCTGAGAGTCGTCGCAACCGCCTCGCCCCAGAACTTTGACTACCTCAAGAGCCTCGGGGCCGAAGCCGTCTTTGACTACAAATCGCCAACTGCAGCGGATGATATCCGCAAGTATACGCAGAATGGCCTGAAGCTTGCGTGGGACTGCACTGGGTTCGGCGGCGCCATAGTTGCCGGGTCGCTCAGCACCGACGGCGGCAAGTACGCGTCCATCATGCCCGTCGACAAGGACGAGGTCGTGGCTATCAACCCGAACGTCGACGGGCCCCATGTCACCCTCATGTACTCCATCTTTGGCGAGCGTTTCGTCAAGGGCCAGGAGACGCCTGCCAAGCCTGATGAGTTTGAGTTTGCCAAGGTTTTCTGGGAGGTTGCTCGACAGCTGCTGGAGGAGGGCAAGTTGAGTGTACCACGGACGATTGTCAACAGGGGTGGGGATGGCTTCGAGGGGATCCTGAAGGGTCTGGATGAGCTCAGGGGGAACAAGGTAAGTGCCGGGAAGTTGGTCTATACTCTGTAGCTGGTTTTCAGATTCAAAAGTATGGGATTGAAGAAGCATAAGAGATCTATCTCCAATATCTACACCACAGCACCTTGGGAAATACACCTGCCGCTGGCTATCGTAACACCATGTCTAGGCGTAGGGTCATGACAACTTATAGCTCTTGTACTTGCGGCCACCACTGCGACATCGTCCCTCAACAGGTTCTCGCCCTTCCTGCAAGCAGCATCGGTATAAACATGGATTGTAAAGTTGCCATATTAGTTTTGGGACTCTACGAGCCGGATTACTCACGTTGGCAGTGACCGGGGTTCAGCTCGAACTTGAGAGATTTGGTCGGCAGGGTCCCTTGGAATGCCCTGCACTTGCCGATATACTCCCCGCGGAGGGTCAATTCGCCGCCGTTGGGCTCACTGCACTCGGGGCCAGGGTAGATGCGAGCTTGGAGGAGGTTCTCAAAGGGGTCTGGGGCGGCGGCGTTGACGCCCGTGAGAGCGGCGAGGGAGACGACAGCGGTGATGAAGTGCATTTGGATTGTTTGAAACTGAGAATTTGATTCTTGAGTTGTTGGCAGTGGTGGAACTGAGCTGGAGTGCCTGGCTGGGTTGAATGCGTGGCTTTATATACTGCTTTTTGTGCTACCATATGACAATATGAACCCGTCGCCCATAGAAATCCCGCCCGACCTTCCGATGGAGCCGGATAGATAAGCCTGGGTGGTTTCAAGGCTCTCCGTTCATCAGCCGCGGGTGTTGGCCCCTTGCATCTGGACTACGTGGTTGTGGATAATCTATATGCGTACGTAAGTACCGCGATCAATGGATCATTACGACAGGCGGAGGACTATTATCAGCCGCGGTGGTGCAAGTAAGACTAGCTGACGTTTAGAGCACCGTCGCCAGCCTCACGATTACGAAGCTTATGCCGGTACGAACGAGTTACGTGGAAACTGAAGCTTGGTGTGGATTTAGCTAGCTTGAAATGCCATGGCAGGGTAGAAGTACAAATATGAGTCGTACCTGTTGCTATTCTGAGCTGATAATGTGTTGGCATAACTGACCACTGTTGGATCTCTGCGTCATGTAGGTCCCAGTATCACAAAATATTGGGACCACTACAGCCTTGCTAGCTCTGTGGTTCATCCTGTACAACGAGGCTAAAGAAGCCAAGGATGCTGTCTGCTTGACCATTCCCGAACTCATGATGACCTAGAGGCTAGAGCGGTTTATTAACACAGCAAAGGGTAAACAATATCGACAGACCAGACGGGGTGACCCTCCAGATCTTGCCGGTCAGCCCCAATGTCCTGTCCTAAGTGAAAGCAATACTCCCTGTAAGTATTGCCTCGGCGGTTTGAGGGAGTGGAGGGTGAAAGATTCGTATTCCCACGCGATGGCCTTGCTGGGTTGTTTTGGGCCAGCGACAAGGACGATAACAAGCCGTGACACACCTCGATCAAATACGAATTCTTCCAGGATTCGGATAGTATGGGTATAAAGTGAGCATACTTCTCCCGGGCTGTCAAGAGTATTGTCGTTTCCGAAGTCTGCTGTTCCTCTTCCACAGGGACGCTATAGTAGCTTGTAGACCAAGCTCCGCATACCTATCGTTGCTCGAACCTTGGCAGCTGGGCCGAGACTTGGGTTCTCAAAGATCCAAAACTACTTTGCATGCTAATTTTGGGTTCGCTATTATATCACGAACGGGTATTCGGCATTCTCGTCGTCGGATATCATCTGATCAATCATTCAATAACTCACCAACTTCACTTGTCAGCTTCCTTCCATGACTGTTCCAGCTCAGCCTAGATACTAGCCATCGACCTCCATTCCCAACCTGGACCAAGGATGACAATTTATAGTCACAGTCATAAGCAGGTAGCAAATGAGGCGTCTTACATGCCTCTATAATCTGACAGAATCCTACACAACAGAATCCTAAACAGCCATTGGCACCACGTTGCCGGCTGAATTACGACATCCAGAAAGTCTCCGAGAATTACCATGAAAAGCATCCGCTCGGAGAGTTCTCGGTGTGATCCTCACCGTCTTGTGGTAAGCACTAGGTTCGTCTAGTCCTGCCAGTATCCCTTGAGCTGTGGA
>JABFEP010002312.1:0-11654 GCA_013618265.1 Fusarium albidum
CATCACCACCATCACCAACAATGACGGCCTCACCGCCCCCCGACTCCCTCATCTCCATGGATGACGGCAGAAAGTACTGGCAGGGCATCGACGCCGACGTGAGCGGCATGCTGGGCGGCATCCCCGCCGTGTCCAAGATGGACCTGCAGGGCTCGCGGACGTTTCTCGCGCGGCTCAACATTGGCATCAAGATGGGGAGGAAGAAGGTTCCGCGGGCGCTCGAGGGCGGAGCGGGGTGTGTGCCATGACAAGGACAGACATTTTCAGTGCTAACGCCTTGTAGGATCGGCAGAGTCACACAGGGGCTTCTCGTGAGTGTAGCAGAGCAAGTCGACGTCATCGAACCCATATCCAAATTCACAGCCGCCCTAGAGGGAAAGCCAGGCGTAGGAAATACCTACAATGTCGGGCTCGAGGCGTGGCAGCCTGACGGAACCCTGTACGACCTCATCTGGATGCAGTGGTGCGTCGGACACCTCCCGGATGGTCTGCTCGTCGAGTTCTTTAGAAAGTGCAGAGACGTTCTCCAGCCGGACGGGGTAATGGTGGTCAAGGAGAATCAGAGCACGAGCGGCAAGGATGAGTTTGACCCGCTGGATAGTTCAGTGACGAGGTGAGCTCTTGTTAGAACTATCTGGACTGATACTGATGACGGTAGACAAGATGAAAAGTTTCTGGCTATTTTTGAGGAGGCGGGGTTGACGCTCGTGCGGTCTGATATGCAGAGGGGGTTCTCGACGGTGGAGGACAGACAGCTGATGCCGGTGAAGATGTATGCGCTGAAGAAGTGATCTCACGTGTTGTCTAGAGGGCAAGTCTGTGGCTTGCTGGATCAGGGCCACTGCTGAGGCAGTGCAGTCTTGGCATGGAAATTCATGATTTCTGGGGTGATGGCGCTATGACCAAGATGCACTGGATATGGACTCTGTCACGAGAAATGAGGAAATTCAGGGAGGAATAGCGAGTCTTGGCCCAAGCCCAATTAAACCCTTGCCTCTTGGCGAGGCCCCGAAATCGCACAACCAAGACCTTTCAAGAGATGAAGTCTGGATAAGCGGCATGCAGGACCCCACTGTTGGCCCGCTGTCGCCGAGCACGCCATCCGGTCCAGGAGGACGGCCATCGGGTGGTCGGCCATAAAAGGTGCCAGGCCCAGGGTTAAACACAGGTCAGTGCTGTTAGCTGGAATTTTGGACCATTGACTGCCAGAATGCTCGACTCATCCAGCGACAACCCCGAGGCTCCCTCCAAGGAGTCTCGCGAATCATCACTCTGTCGCCGCTTCACCTCCGACGTCGACGTCCGCTGGGGCGACGTGCTCCTCCTGGTGTGCTTCTTTGTCGCAGGACTGGTCGACAGCGCGGCATTCAACATGTACGGATGCTTCGTCAGCATGCAAACAGGTATGACATCTAAAACCTCTTGATTCAAGGCCCTAACAGTCTAGGAAACACCATCTTTGTGGGCCTCGGCGTGAGCGGTCAACCGGAGAACCTCCCCGGCAAGGCATGGTCACGATGTTTCCTCGCCATCATCTTCTTCGCCGTCGGCGCCCTATTCTTCTCCAACTTTCACCGCTACTTTGGTCCCCAGAAGCGCTGGGTTCTCGTCACGTCGTTCCTCATCCAGGCCCTCATTACAGGCCTTGTCGCCCTTCTGGCCACCACAGGCGCTGTGTGGAACCATCCCTACGGGAGGACAACCACCCACGAGGACGGCTACATCGTTGAGAGGGTCCGGGAGGTCTTTCCCTGGTCTGACCTCGCGCCTATTATCCTCCTGGCGTTCCAGAGCGCGGGCCAGATCGTCGCGAGCCGCGTCCTCAAGTACAACAGCATGCCGACGGTCGTGCTGACGAGCCTGTACTGCGACATGATGAGCGACGCGAGGCTGTTCACGGCGCCGGTGACGGACAATGCCGACCGCAACAGGAGGGCTGCGGGGGCGGTGCTGCTGTTTGCGGGGGCGGTGGGAGGAGGGTTCTTGTCAAAGTCGTGGGTTGGGTTTGCGGGGGCGCTGTGGATTGCGGCGTTTCTGAAGATGTGTGTTGTGTTTGCCTGGGCGATGTGGAAGCCAAGGGCTAGTGTTGATAAGTAGATGTGACTAGATAGTACATGGACTGACGTTGGATGGTGGTGCATAGAGACGCAGACCGATGTAACCTGAGCCCTCCACGATAAGCGGGCTGAGATATCATCTATGAACTCATCTTGAGTCACGGATTATGCTGGGATCAGCTGGCGTCAGTGTTTAATGCGAGGTTCCCGAACTCTGCTTACTGAGATGTTAGAGTTGGAAGATGGTTCTTTCGTCGCTAGTGTCGGACTTTCTGACACCTCTATCGCCTTGGTATACGGAAGTAGCAGAGAAGTATCTTTTTATTAGAGATTAGAGCTAATTAGAGCGGAGAGTACTCAACGTAAGCAGGTACCTTGTATTAGGAGAGTTGATCGTACTCTATCTCTACACCTTTAATAGTACCTCCCCGCTACTTCCACCTGAGATACTCACCGAGAGTTCGGGCTTTTATTAGAGTGGCTGATTACCAACCGATAGTGCTGACCGAGATGCGAGGGACAAAATGTCAGATTCTCCTCTTGACGGCTTCATCTCCAAACAAGCCCCCAGAATCGTTACTATTCCATCGCCACGACAATCATCTGCCTGAGATGTCATTCTTCACCCCCATCCGCACCTCCAACGCCCTCATCACCGAGGCCAGCGTCCCCAAGACGGCCGTCTTTATAGGCGGCACCGACGGCATCGGCAAGGCCACTCTCAGGCATCTCGTCTCCAGGGGCTTCCCCATCAAGGTCTACATCGTAGGCCGCAACGAGGCCGGCCACCTTGCTCTGCTGGATGACCTCCGGGCATTGAATCCCGAGGCCAACCTCATCTACGTCCAAGGCCAGATCTCCTCGGTTGCAGACTCTCAACGTATCGCCACCCACATTTCCGCACTTGAGGAAAGAATCGACCTGCTCTTCCTCTCAGCAGGCTATTTACCCTTCACTGGTCGCCAAGGTGAGTAATCAGACACTCTCAAGTCTATCCGCTAATACCATAACAGAAACCTCCGAGGGCCTAGAGGCGTGCCTGGTCGTGTCGTACTACAGCCATATCGTATTCATCACCCGTCTCCTACCCCAACTCAGAGCATCCTCTTCAGCACGCGTCATAAACGTCCTCGCCGCCGGCGATGAGTCCACCGACCTCTTCCTCGACGATCTGACCCTAAAGCATCCCGGGCGCTTCAGCATCCCCACTTTTGCCGCTCACGCCACCACCTCCGTGACGCTGACCCTGGAGCGCATCGCCGAGGCGCCGGAGAACAAGGACGTCGTCTTCATCCACTCTCACCCCGGAAGGGTCAGCACGGATCTGTTCAAGAAGAGCGGCGCTGGCGAGGCTGCCCCGACTCCCGGGACGTTTGTCGAGACGGTCGAGCTGACCCCCGAGGAGGCTGGTGAGCGGTGCCTGTATCTGGTGACGAGCGCGGAGTTTGGCGGCGATGGTGTCCCCGTGCAGGAGGGGAGGCGGCAAGCTCTGACTCTGGAGCATGGGGATAGGGGATCGCTGTTTTCTATCGATGACAGGTTTGAGATTGTGCGGCAGGATGGGTTGCTGGATGAGTTGCAGAGGATGGGGGCTCCGGACAAGATATGGGATCATATTTTTGAGGTCATTAACTCTATCCAGTCGGACTGAGTTCTCCGAAGAGATGGCCGAGGTGGACGCCGCGAGGCACTCCGTCACGTTTAGAGTCCGGAGGCCTGATTACCCGGACATGGTGGCCTTTGGGACGACTGCGCTCGAGGCTGTCGGGCCCAAAAGACGCGGTTCTGTGGCAGGGGGGGTCGGCTGCCGGAGGAGCAGATGAAGGTCTTGGCTGAGGATCTGGAGTTGCGCTTCTCGGGTCTCATCGCGGCTATTGCGAAGCAAGTGGAATAAGGGCAGTAGTCAAGGCTATCAGTTAAAGAATCGTAATTCATTATCTATCTATCAGTCTAAATGACATTCTTCAACTTCTGCTTGGCAATAAACCGCCTCAAGTTCTCCGCAATCAGGGCCTCGGCCCCCTGCGGACGCCCACCAGCAGCATGCGGCGACACCACCACATTGGGCGCCTTCCAGAGCCTGCTCGCAGCTGGCAGCGGCTCAACCTCGAACACATCCAGCGCAGCGCCGCCGATCTCCCCCTTCTCCAGGGCATCCACCAGCGCCTCCTCATCCACCGACGTGCCGCGGCCGACGTTGACGATCCACGCGTGCTTGGGCAGAAGCCTGAGGCGGTCCGCGTTGAGGGCGTGCCGCGTTGCGTCGGAGCCAGGGAGGATCATGACGAGGGCGTCCGTCTCGGGGAGAAGCTCGGGCAGGCTATCCTCTGAGTAGACCTCTATGCCGTCGCGGACCCCCCTGTTGCGGGCCACGCCGCGGACGTGGGCGCCGAGGCCGACGAGGTGCGGGGTGAGCGACTTTGCGATGTTGCCGAAACCCCAGATGAGAACGCGGGCGTCCCGCAGAGTGGTGAAGGCACCCGCGGGCCGGTCGGGCTGAGGTCCTCCGAGGTGACCGGGCCATTTCCCCTGGAGCTGGTAGTCGCGCATCTCGTAGAATCGTCGAGCCGATGCTAGGAGGAGGCCAAGAGCGTGCTCGGCGACAGTGTGGTCGTGGAGACCCGAGCCGGTGGTGACGGTGATGCGCGACGTGTCAAATCCCGCGCTCAGCACGTCGTTGGGTCCCGCGGCGAGGGATTGGATCCATGAGAGCTTGTTGAGGCGCGAGGCTGCATCCTTGAGGTTGTCGGCGGAGTTTGTCCACGTCACGAGCACGTCGGCGTCGGTGTGCTCCTCGGGGATGGCCTTCTTGACGTCGTACGGCTGAAGGTCGACGGAGAAGCCCTCGATGCTGGACACGTCGAGCTTGAGCGAGGTGGGGTAGAGCAGCTTCATGGTGGAGTGGGAATGAGTGGTAGATGGCAGCGTTGGAGATGACGGAGGGCGACCGGGACAGCGCGGTATATGTACGGAACGGATGGTCGGAGAGAAGACCGGGCAGCGGAAAAGACAATTGAGCTCATGACCGAGGCCGGAGATGTGCCCGCGGGGGAGTTGGGGGCATTCGTGATTCGTGTGGGTATCGCGGGGTTACAGGGTTGGGGGAGGCATTGGATAGATGGAAACCAATGGAAGATGAGGTTGAAGATAAGCCGTTGGCCATGCAATCAACAGGGTCATCATCAGTGGCTCAACGTATCTTTACAGAAATATCCAAACTAAATTAACTAAGCAGAAAAATTGAACATGACGTCACAAGGTGCGGAGGAGCTCTGGAGGAGCTCCTCCGTTGGCAGTAGTCGCTGATTGGGTCAAATACATTATAGAAAAAGCACTAGGTGCGAGAAAAAAAATTATTTACACAAGCTGTCAACCAATGGAAGACAAACACACCAGTCAAGGCCAGACATCTAGCACTTGGCCACGCCGGGGACGTTCTGGCAGCTGCCGTAGGTCTTGCCGCCGCTGACCTTGACGTTGGACCAGGTCCAGTTGGAGCAGCCGGAGCTGCCGCAGACGATGGCGACGTTTGTGCCCGAGGACGAGACGGCGCCGGAGCCGCTGATGTCCTTGAGGGTGAGGCCGGTGATGGGGAGGCCGCTGGTGGGGTCGCCGTGGAGGTCGCCTCCGTCGTAGTTCTGCTCGATGAGGATGCCGTACCTGGGATGTGAGTGGGAGGACTGTCAATGTGGGATTTCCACTTACTTGGAGATCTTGGACATGGTGATGCCAGAGTAGGTGACGCCCTTGACGGCTCCGGTGGCGCCCTTGACGGTCTTGACGCGGATGGCTGGACATGTTAGCTGATGTTGACGACTCGAGGTGTTGACGTACCCTGGACAGAGTTCTTGACCTGGGTGTTGGAAAAGGTGACCGTGTCGACAACGTTGTCGTCCCTGTTGCCGACGCTCCCGATGGACAGGCCGTGGCCACCAGAGCAGATGCCACCGCTAAAGACGATTTTCTAATTCATCAGCGCCTGTACTCTATCAGTTTCCGGTGGACTCACCTTTCCAGAGTTGATGGCCACGCAGTCATCCTGGTTGTACACCTTTGCACCGGTAATAGTAACGCCCGTGCTCTCGCCAATGTCAAAGCCGTCCGTGTTGTGGCCGCCCTTGGAGTCGCCGTCGGCGTCGTCGATGGTCATGTCGGTGATGGTCAGCCCGTTGACGTTGTTGATGCTGACGGCCTGCACGGGCGTGTTCTTGATGTACAGGTTCTTGATGACCGAGTCGGTCAGGTCGTGCGCCGAGAAGAACTTGGGCTTCTTCTTGCCGCCGTTGCCGCCCTTGCCGTCCCACCAGCGGGCGCCGTCGGCGTTGAGGACAGCTCCGGAGGCGCCCTCGACGGTGATGCTCTTGCCGCCGATGCGGAGGAGGGGTCCCGCCCACTCCTTGTAGCCCCACGTGGTTGTGCCCTTGAAGATGACCTGAAGGAGTCAGTATGACACTGGATTTATTATGAGGTGACTCACATGAGCCCCGTCAGACAGCTTGCGCAGGTCGATGGCCTCGCCAGAGGGAACGGCCACGTTGGAGAGGACAATGGTGGCGCACGACCCCTGGGACTTGCTCGCGCTCGAGGCGCCCTTGGAGCCGGAAAAGGTGCAGGTCGTGGCCCGCTTGTCGAGGTCGGGAGCCTGGGTGACGGCCGGGGCGGAGGGCGCGGCGATGGCGCTGCCGGCGAGGGCGGCCAGGAAGAGGCTGATGTACTTCATGGTTGCTTGTGTGAAAGATGTACTGCTGAAGGAGAGTTGAGTAAAGAATGAATGTGATTCCTTGTCCGGCAAAGAGGTTGAGTTTGAGAGTTTACTGGCACCTGTGGCCAAGACCAAGAGTCTTATATAGTGACGATAACGGACCTCTGTTCTTGTCGATAACCCTTAGTCGGATCCTCATCTCGGGCCTTCCTGTCAGGGCCGGGGCACACGGCCCGGTGGTTTGTTTCTCCTCCAATTACCCGTTCCGCGGCCACGGAACCCGGGGTTGAGATGAGGTGCATGGTTTCAGGATCCTGCTGCGAGGGCTGTGCTGTAATGAGAGGTTGTGCGCGGTCCCATCTCGACTCCATATGCTCGGCACAAGTTGCCGAGTCACCCTTGCGAAGGGCCCACCCATGCCGGTTATCCGGCTGGCTGCATGTCAATTTCAGGAACCAGATGGTGCTTTGAAGAGAGATGCAATGCTGATCGCAATGCCTCTGGACTTGTTGTCAACTACTGCTGCATGGTGTTCAAGGACCTGGTCGTACCCACATGTAGTCAAGTTCATGTGATCAAGGTGGATCATGGACTGTTGGAATAACATCGCGCTCGCATCCCCTCTTCTAGAATTGACCTGAAACCGCACTCCCACCAATTGTCGCTGGCCTCAATACACGCATCTCCGGCCAAAAACCGACTCACCACAGCAATCTTGCCACAGGCTGGAGGCCAGACGAAAAGGAAAAGAAGCCGAGCTTCCCGAACTGGACGTGGCAGAAGAGACGGGACGACGTGATTGGCGTCGCGAGTTGACGTTTTGCGGAGAACGACAAGGGAGGGCTTGTCAGCCGGGTTGCCGGATCGCCTGGTCTTGGCAGCCAAGATGGACTTACGAGCCCCTATCCATGGGAAGCTTGTTTGGGGGCATCTCAGAGCTTGGCAGAGGACTGTTCTAGATTCTTGAGAATAGATTACCCGACCTGAAGTAGGTAGGGCCTCAGGGGCATGTGGGAGTTGACCACCTGTACTCTCTCCTGTTTGTAAGCGTGTCAGATCACCAGGCAGTTGCTTACTGGTGCCTGTCACTCGGCCTTCCGGTGATACTGCGCTGCCGGATAAAGGTCTGACAACCCTCTTCAAGCAACTGCGGGTGACCCAGTGGCTGCTGCTGAAATCAGGATCTGACGTCGGGGTGTCACCAAGGCCAGGTGACTGATGGCTGCTGCAGGATTCTACACATGCATTGACAGTTGCTTCTTTGGCTTGGGCATCTCGGAAGCCATCTTCAGTTAAACTGTCAATGTCAACCTGGGAATTACCAGTCCCGAGACCAATCGGAACGGGTCACAAGGTAGAATGCCTCCCTCTGATAGCTAATCTCCCTCCCGTGGGCAAGATCAACCCGTCAATATGCACCAATACAGCAAATCATGGGGTTGCCGTGCTTGACCGCTTCTAGGATCTGAGGACGCACTCGCTGCATCCGGTATACAAGAATGAAAGCCATGTCAATGACATCAGCCGTGTTATAAAACAGTCGTGTTCTTATCATAAGCAACTAGACTAATGCCCGCATCAATCCATGTTCCCAGTCCTATTTTCTCCCTGTCCCTTTCTATTCCCTCCGACATTACTGAACGCAGCACTCATCTGGCGGCCTCAAGTCCCCCCCCATCAAGGCCATCTCGTCCCCCTCGAGCGGCACCGCCGGCGCCAACCTCACCGTCAGCTCCTGAAACTTGCTCCTCCACCACCACGCCATCTGCATCCACCGCGTGACGGGGAAATCCTCCTGGTACTCCTCCAGCAGCGCATCCACTTGCGCCTTCATGACGGGCTCGTCGAGGGCCGCCCACGCGAGTGCCAGGCTGATGGGGACGTGGCTCGCCCCCAGGGGCCTGAACCGGCTCACGTTGCCCGCCATGGAGATGATCTCGGTGCAGCAGAGCGCCATCTCCGCCACGAGGGACAAGTTGTAGGGGTCAAACGCCTGCATGAGCTGGCTCATGATTATGAACACGGAGAGTATGACCGAGTGCGCAGAGTGGTACGCCCGAGATAGGCGCAGCTGCGTGAGCGTCGGCGAAGGGGGGTCGACCGCCCTGATGATCTGCGTCATGGTCTCCATGTCGATGCGAAGGCGGTGGTACGCGCACGTAATCTCCATGCGGTGAAGCTCCGGCTCGTTGATAAAGTCGGGGATCCGGCCGAGGTTGCGCATCGTGAGAGAAGGGAGACCACCGGAGGCTTGCTTCTTGTCCCGCGTCTCGGCGCCCTCGGCCGTCGGCGGAGGGGGGTTGGCCTTGCGGAACTCGTCGAGCATGTCCCAGAACCACTTGTCCAGCTTGACCTTGGGGTTGGTGATGCTCTCTATGATCTATTCGAGTAAGTAGGGTTTCTGTCTCAGACCCGGGAATACACACCACTGGCACGCAGAATGTGAGAATCATCTCCGTCTCGAAGCCGGCCTTCCAGTTCTCCTTGGCAGCGGCCCTGAGGAGATACGCCAAGCCCTCGCCGTGGCTCGTGTGGTGATCATCTTCCCTTCCTAGCCAGCCCTGCAACACCCCCCTGTTAGATCGACACTGGTAGGGCTGAAGGATACACACACCTGACAGATCATGACAAGGTACACTGCACACATCGTCTCTGGAGTCCTAGCTTTCGCAGGATCGCTCAGACACACTCTCAGCGCCTTGAGTGCCTTTACATACTTGCTCAGCGCATCGACCGACTGGTGGCCGTGCGGTCCGTGGAGAGTAGAAAAGGTGGTGGCCAGCGCATCCGCCGACGTGTCGAGGGCCTCGTTGTGGCCCAGCCGGGCGGGTATGTGCCGCAGAAAGTCCCCGTAGCAGGTTAGGTCGTAGCGCAGGTCGGTGATCTCCAGCCGGGATACCAAGGCGTTGGTTATGGTGCCGGTCGGGTTGCTGGGCACGTGGACCAGCGCCTGCAGGATCCCTTGGTTGACGTAAGGAGAGGCCGAGCCGCGTGAGCTGCCACTGCTGCTGCTGCTGCTGCTGCTGGTGTTAACTGTGGTGATGGTCCAGCTGGTGTCCTCGTCTGTCTCGATGATCTGGGGACTATTGTCTGATCCGATCTCCACCGTCTGCACCTTGAACTTGTATCGCTGTTTCCCTGATCCGATGCAGGGAATCTTTAACCTCGAGCATCTTGCGCATGCTGGCTTTGCCTGGTCGCACTGAAGGAGTTAGAGGAATGATTATTAGTGAGGGGGGATGAAATCCGTTGACAAACCTTTTTCTTCTGCTTCCTACAGGCGTCGCAGCCTCGCCCAGACGGAACACCCGGCATGTTCGGACAGCGCTGTATACTTCCGGAAGGGGGAATCCTCGAGGCGTCAGAGATTCAACGGTTGTCCAGAAAAGTCGGGAAGCGAAAAAGTCGGAAGATATGGCGGCTTTTGGACTCGCGGCCCCGCTTCTATAGGGCTTCGAGAGGCCATTCGGAGGACAGGGATCGACGGGCCAAGCTTCACCCTGTGGCTTGACCGCGCAGAGGGAGGCGATCGGACACCGGAGGATGTGATTGGGCAGACCCTGGTCGAGATCGTCGGGAGCGCATCATTTGACCGCGTTGGGTTAGCGCTGGCTGTGGACAAGGCGCAGTGCCTACAGAGGATCAACAGACAGAAGATGCCTATTCAAGCAACGTCGTGCGACTCGGGCCTATTACAAGCATCGGTGCTGACATGCAAGCCATTCAGCCTCTGATGGCCAACTGCCGAGGTTCACCTGGGCCAATGAGTCCTTGGATGAGACAGAGGCGTGAAGCTGGAAATAAGCCCTGCTGGCCCTATGCCAATTAACAGGTCCTATTACTCTATCAGTGGCCAAGCGGCATGATTCCACAAGAGGCGACTGCACATGAGACAGCTCAGCCTTGTGCCACTCAGCATCAACTGCATCGCCATTAGGCTGTGTTAGCATCGCGACATGTATCCGTCTCGGTCATGGCCAGACCATCACGATCGACAGAGATAGTATGAGCCTCGGATATTTAACTCGGCCAAGTTCGTATAGCAGAACATCTTGGCTCATCATCCAACATGAAAGACCTCCTGAACAAGCTCCTCTACGGATCCTCCTCCAATGCATCCCAAGTCCTCTCCATCCGGCCACACCCCCAGGACGACAAGCTCACGGTGATCCTCCCCGCCGGATCCCCCGAGGCCACCCCCCTCTACACCATCTCCAAGCACTCGAGCAAGCCCAACTTTGTCGTCTTCCGGGGACCTCACCTCGTCCCCGAGAGCACCGTCGCCACGGCCACTATGCACGCGTCGTCGTCGACGGTGGACCTCTCGGTCCACGGCCAGCCCATGGTGGTAAAGGCCAGCCAGCTGTCGGGCAGTTGGTCGTTCGACGCGCCGCACATGGGCAGGTTCAAGTGGAAGCTCAACCAGCTGACGGGGAGCGGCTTCGAGCTGCACGACCAGGCGGGGAGGAAGCTGGCAAAGTTTGGGGGCGCGGGCATCACCCGGCTGGCGGAGAAGCAGCTGCAGGTGTATGTGCCGTGCGACGACTTTTTTGTCGTCACCATGTTTCTGTCCATAATCTCGGCCAAGGAGCTGTCAAAGATTATCGAGGAGGTGGTGGGAGAGGTTATTGGGGGAGTTGCGGGCGTTTAGGGGGATAATAGGGGTCCCTAGGGAAGTCATCAGGTGTTGGCGCTCAAATAGATCACGCTTACAGGGAAACGTCATAAAGTCGTTAACCATCTCGTATCCTCTCGCTCAACTTCTATCATACATCTCCAAGGCCAGATCCGGAAACAAAAGAGACTAGACGATACGCCCGTCGACACACTTTGTCCCAGCAGCAACGTCCTGAGGCACCGCCCAGCCGCGGTTGCAGATGCCAAAGGTGGTGGGA
>JABFEP010002320.1:0-14699 GCA_013618265.1 Fusarium albidum
CGAGAAGGATGACGAAGGATTGGCCGCGGTATTTGGCCGGACCTTGCTCGAGGGGAAGCTCTCGGATTCCTCTGTTCCAAGTCGCGAGTCGCAAAAGCGTCACGGATGAGGTCGCAGGCAGCTGGGCCGTGAGGGTTGGGCGGGGTCAGGTTGCGTGGTGCCAAGTGACGTGGGCGTCCCCTGCTGGTTTCCCAGTTTGGCTGGCTTCTTCAGGGCAAGCTCGAGTAGGTCGCAGAAACGGCCGCGCCAGGGACGGGAAATACGGTTTGAGAAAGAGGAACGAGTTTGAGGGCGGAATACGGGCAGCTAGCAAAGAGGAAAAGAAAAATTATGTGATGGAGGGGAAGGAAGAAGGGGAAATGCGAAAGAGAAGAGGGTCTACTCAAGCGCCGTGCCCTGCTTGGCGCAGTACGAGGATAAATACCTAGGAAGGTATGATGGGCAGCCCGGCAGTGTAGGTAGGTAGTACATGAAAGTTGTGGACGGGACGGGAGTGGTGGGCGGCGTAGCTGGGAAGGAGCTTGTTGTCCAGTGGCGTGGGCTTTCCAGAGACGCCTCCGTACATACGTTACGCTTGAGCCTTGAATTACTGGGAGAGGCAAGACAGACGGGCAGGGGTCAAAACCAAGATAATTAGTTCATGTGGCCAAATCGATACTGTAGCGCTAGGTAAGTACCTAGGTAGTTTCCATATGAGAAGCACATGTAACCATGTCGCCAAGAGTTGCCGTACTGCTGTCAGGACAAGCAGGAGGTACCCAACCAGGTTGCCCTAATATTAAAGTCAGGCAGGAATCATGCCAGAAAGGGAGAATAGAGTCGGAACCTGCGATTCCATCCTCCGACTCTATCCTGCATGAGGAGATTTGTCACAAAGGCGAAGAGATAATATCGAGCTGATGCCCATGGCCGGTCACCACCATGAACCGGCACCCATGATTGGCCCTTGCAGGATAGCTGCCAATCCTGTAAGCGCCCGGAAGCTCAACGGGCGAGCCATTCCCACTGGGGTTTGGGGGGCAAACCATATCGAGCCGAGCAGTGGATCCTAAACTACTGTACTGTAACCATAGCCTCGATGCAAGCGCCGAGCTCCTCGAGCCAAGAAAGAGGGAATCCGCGGCCATGCCTGCTTTTCAGATGAGTCTCTTTCTCAGCAGAACAAACCCGTTTCATTTGCAGGGCTTTACGGCACGGCGCTTGCCACAAGGTTTCATTGTCTGGGTATCCTCAACGCTTCAACAGGCCCCCCTTGATAAAAGAGCCAGAATTCCCGGCTCCAGCCTGCATCAAATGCTGTCTCTTGTTGCCAACCGAGCAGGTTCCCTTGAGAGAAAAGGTTTGTTTCCCCGAAGAAAATGCAGGCTCGCTATCCGCACAGACATCTCTTTACACCACTGCTCCATATGTCGAGATGTTACCGCAAGAGGGTTAATAAAATGCAATTGTTTACTGGCTTATTAGAGAATTTATAATTCACTTAGGTCGGGAATAATAAATGAGAATTACCGCCCTCCTTTCTTCACGTCTCAGTTATATTAATCAGAAAAAGGAAAAAGGAAAAAAGGAAAAAAGAAAAAGCACTACAGTCCACGACCAGTACTAAAAAAAGGTGGGTCGCGTAGCCTCTCAACGCGTCCAGAACGCGGTTCCCCTAGGTAGTTAACGTCACCTCTACGGACTCCCAAAATCCGGAGAGACCAATTCTCTTTATCGTTGCCCCGTTACAACGTCGTCCACAACGCCTGCCAGCTCCGGACCTTGAACATGGCTCCCACTCCCAAGCCCGGAGAGAAGAGACAGAGGCCTCTCACTTCTTTCTTCACCCCCAAGACCGTCAATGGCTTGGCTGCCGTCTTCCAGAAGCAGAGCCAAGCACAAGCCAAATCCAAGTCCCCTGCGGGCACAGATGCCGACTCGCCATCACGAAAGCGACCGCTAGAAGAACCAGACACATTGAATGAGCGACCAGAAAAGGCCGCCAAGAAGCCTCCGGGAGATGATGATGGCACCGCCCCAAGCGACGAACCAGCAGACTCGGGAACTCGTACGGAACGATATCGATACGATGATTCCAGCCCAAGAAATACCCAGAATGGAGGTGCAAATATAGAGGGAGACGAGTGTCTAGAAGACGATGCAGAGAGGCGGCGCCACCATGATTTGCACAAAAAGTTCGTCAAGAAGCTCGGCCACCCAGACGCCATGGCCTGGCGACGACGTCTTCAGGATGATGCCCCGGCAGGGGAAGACGAAGACGCAGATGCCGAAGGAGCTGAGGATGAGTCTCCAGCACCGGCTGCAAAGGCCAAGAAGAAAGGCTCCAAGACTGGCAAGCTCACACCAATGGAGATACAATTCCTCGACATCAAGCGGAAGCACATGGACACCATCCTCATCGTCGAGGTTGGCTACAAGTTTCGCTTCTTTGGCGAGGATGCCCGCATCGCGGCCAAAGAACTAAGCATTGTCTGCATTCCTGGAAAGATGCGTTATGACGAACGTAGGCACTCCCGAGAATCCGCGTAGAAACTTGCGCATACTAATGGCTTCTTAGATCCTTCCGAGGCACATCTGGATCGCTTCGCTTCAGCAAGCATCCCAGTTCACCGCCTTCCCGTTCATGCGAAGCGTCTAGTTGCAGCGGGCCATAAAGTCGGAGTCGTTCGCCAGGTTGAGACGGCTGCATTGAAGAAGGCGGGCGATAATCGAAACACGCCTTTCGTCAGGAAACTCACCAATCTCTACACCATTGGCACCTACATTGATGAAAACGGCGAGCTGGACCAGAGCGGCGGCTCCGGTACTCCTTCGGGGGGGTACTTGCTGTGTATCACGGAGACCAAGGCCGAGGGTTGCGGTACCGACGAGAAGGTCGATGTCGGTATTCTTGCGGTCCAGCCAGCCACAGGAGACATCATATACGACAACTTTGAGGATGGGTTCATGCGGAGCGAGATTGAGACCCGGCTCTTACACATCTCGCCATGCGAGTTCCTCATCGTGGGTGAGCTGACCAAGGGCACCGACAAGCTCGTACAGCATCTGTCTAGTAGCAGTGCCAACGTCTTTGGTGACCGGAGCCGGGTCGAGCGTGTTCCCAGGGCTAAGACCATGGCCGCCGAAGCATACTCCCACGTCACTCAGTTCTACGCCGAGAAATCCAAGAACAGCACAGAAGATGACACAGCTGCCTCCCTTCTTGGCAAGGTTCTCAAGCTTCCGGAGGCCGTCACGGTCTGTCTCTCGGCCATGATCAACCACCTCCAAGAGTACGGCCTGGAGCACATCTTTGACCTAACCAAGTACTTCCAGAGCTTCAGCACTCGCTCGCACATGCTCGTCGATGGCACCACCCTCGAGAGCCTCGAAGTGTATCGTAACTCGACAGATCACTCAGAGAAGGGTAGCCTATTCTGGGCCCTGGATAAGACCCTCACGCGGCCTGGTCATCGCCTTCTTCGGAAATGGGTAGGCCGGCCCTTGCTTGATCAGCGACTCCTTGAGGGTCGCCTCGCCGCTGTTGAGGAGCTCCTTAACAAGAAATCTACCACCGCCGTGTCCCAGGCCGAGGCATTATTGGCCACTACCAGGACAGATCTAGAGCGAAGTCTCATTCGTATATACTATGGCAAATGCACGCGGCCTGAGCTTCTCTCCGTCCTCCAAACCCTCCAGAAGGTTGCCAGCCACTATTCTACCGTCAAAGGCCCATCCGACGCCCCCTTCTCCTCTCGTCTACTCGTAGATGCCATCTGTACCCTTCCTCAGATCCTGGACACCGTCGTATCCTACCTCGAGCGAATCAACCTCGTCGCTGCACGCAAAGATGACAAATACGGCTTCTTCCGTGATGAGTACCAAACAGAGGACATGCAGGATCATCAGCTCGGCATCGCTCACGTCGAGTACGAGCTGGATAGCCACCGCCCCGCCGCTGCCGAGAAGATCAAGAGGAAATCGGTTGACTATGTCACCGTCGCTGGCATCGAGTATCTTATCGAGGTGCCAAACTCGGACATCAAACACGTCCCCGCCTCGTGGAGCAAGATCTCGGGGACGAAGAAGCTCTCACGCTTCCATACCCCTGAAGTCCTCCGCCTCATCACAGAACGCGACCAGCATCGTGAGGCCCTGGCCGCCGCATGTGACAAGGCCTTCAAGGACCTCCTCGCCGCCATATCGGCAGACTACCAGCCCCTCCGTGACGCCGTCTCCGCCCTCGCTACCCTCGATTGCCTTCTGTCACTGTCCAAAGTCGCCGCCCAGCCCGGCTACTCTCGCCCATCCTTTCTCCTTTCCTCCGCCGACCCGACCATCTCCATCACCAACGGCCGCCACGCCATCGCCGAGCACACACTCGGTGGCGGCTACATCCCCTTCTCCACTGACCTCGCACATCCCTCCCCCCTAGCCCACCTCATCACCGGTCCCAATATGGGCGGCAAGTCTTCCTTCGTCCGCGCCCTTGCCCTCATCGTTCTCCTGGCCCAGGTTGGCTCCTTCGTGCCGGCCGATTCACTCTCTCTGACCCTTTGCGAGGCAATTCACACCCGCACCGGCGCCCGCGACAATCTCTTTGCTGGCGAGTCTACATTCATGGTCGAGGTCTCCGAGACGGCCCGCATCTTGCGCTCCGCAGGTCCCCGAAGTCTCGTCATCCTCGACGAACTGGGCCGCGGCACCAGCACACATGACGGGGCTGCCATCGCCCAGGCCGTCCTCCAGCACCTCGTCACCGAGACGCGCTGCCTGACCCTGTTTATCACACACTACCAGAACCTCGCCCGGGTCGCTGAGGGCCTCGACGGGGTCAAAAACGTCCACATGAAGTTCAAGGCTGAGAAGGGAGACGACGGCGAGGACGAGGTCACCTTCCTCTATGAAGTTGGAGAGGGTGTTGCTCATCGTTCGTATGGGCTGAATGTTGCAAGGCTTGCGCGCATCCCCAAAAAGGTGATTGATGTCGCTGCCCTGAAGTCGAGCCAGATGGAACACGAGATGAGGATGCGCCGCTTGAAGGGAGTTTGCCGCAACCTCGCAGATCTATTAGATCATGGAACAGACCAGCTCGACCAGCTTGTCACTAGTATTGAACAACTGTAAAGAAATACCATGGTGCAGTTGCCCCAGGCAATTTCTACCAAAGCCAAAGTGCGCCCAATTTTGCATTTTGTAACGAGTGACTCCTGTGAATAGTATTGACATGCTTTGCGCCTTTGTACCTTCCCATAACTCCAATGAAAATATCTCGCCATGTTCCCATGCCCCAAAGTACCCATAGTTGTTTTTGTTCTCCCCCATCATATCGTTGCCGCGCTCTAGTTTCCCATTCAGAAGCGTCTTGCGATAGTGTATCCTTTGTTATTCTGACGCCGTTGAGCCTGTTTCGAGTCGATCTCCATTTTCCGACCCAGCTTCTCTTGCAGGTCGAAAGAGAACGTGGCCGTTTCAAATGCGCAACTCTGATAAAATTGTCGGCAGGGACAAAGCATGAAATGTGTGGTGATGTATATAGTTGATGCCGAGATTTGTTCTTCCTGTTTTCCCCAAGTTAGTTGAGGATCTCGCGACACCTGATACCACACCTACTTAATAATGGGTTCTGTCAGTAGGGTTTTCAAAGGCTGTGAGAGATCGATCTTGGGGGCATCGCGCCAATTGACGATGCTTCAACCCAAGTCGCTAGTCCCTCCAATTTTCAGGTCCGCGACTTGAGCTGGCGATCATATTTGTGCTGTCCTCTCGGAAGTTGATGTTGATCGGAGCGTCCCCAAATAGAACACAGTCGTCTTCCCTCGTTGAAGGAGACAGGCCCCGGTCATTGGCTTGTGTAAACACTCACCCGTCCAACGATCCGTCCGTTGACGAGTTTAGTAAGAAGCTCTTGGATCAGTCGCACAATTGGTTCGATTAATAAACCCTCTGCTTAGATCTGAGGATCATCTGCCACCAGTCCATCTGGAAAATCCAAGTCGTGGTTTGACGGGTGCAGGTTCCAGGGCCCATCAAGCCCCGAGTCCTTGTCATCGTTGAGGTCACCGCCGTCAAGTACTTCACAGAGATGTGTCTGTGGTTTGACATCGCGGGCTCCGTGCGGGTGTTCTCTTTGTCGGCTGACAGGAGAGAATGACAGTGAAGAGAGGGAATTGTTCGGTGTGGCCTGGTTATAGGAGCTCAAAAACAACCGGTCTTGTGTGAAAAGAGGATTACCTCCAGATATGCCGAGGAAAGGATTGTCATGAGTTCCTTGAGTCGAGCTTCCTGAGACCGACCCCGAGTAATCCTCCTGTTTCATTTGAAACGCGCTGTTCGATGATAGACGGAAATGATCTTGGCTGACACCATGGAACTGACTAGGAGCTGAAGGAGTGAACGGAAGCCTTGACGAAGCATTGTAGATGGTCGCATCCTTGATCGCGTACGAGGCTTCGATGTGGTTAAATGAGCCTAGATACCAGTTAGCCGAATGTCCTGGGAATCTCCGTCATCCGGGGCGGTACTGGATAACGAGAGACTGGGAACGCACCTGGTGGAAACGACTCCGGCCGAAGTGAAGAACTTCCATCCCTTAGTCCGAACTGTCGAGAGGGCAGATCCCTGGCGTGGGGAGTGGGAGAAACAAGGCTGGCACGAGGAACTGTGTTCAGAGAGCGTGCCCCAGGTCGATCGCGAAGATCAAATCTGGTCCAAAGGTTAGTTTGATCGTTACAAGTATTGGAAGGGACTCGTACCTGCGGTCAGTTATGGACGAGGAAAGAGACTGTACGCCAAATGGGTCTGAGTTTAATAATTAGCGTTTCAGCATGTGAAGAAATGTTCGGTTCAAACATACCCGAATGCCCATCGTCGTCACGGAACACGTCGTGGCCATGCCGAAATGAGCCCAGGGAAGACGATATACCAGAGCTTTCTTGGTGGCCAAAATCGACCTTCGTCTCGGCCCTCTTTCGGGTCTGCGGCTTTGAGGCGCGTGTGTTAGTTCGGCGTTGTTTTGGGATGTTGGACGAAATCTCTTGTAACGGCATTGCCTTTCTGCGTTTCGACTTGGGAACTTTCCGAGGGGGGGTCTGAGACAGTTAACATATGAGCCGATAAGGTCCTATACCTACGTACCGATTCTTCTTGGCCAGGAATAGGTGACGAGCTGTCGTCGTAGACATCTTTCACCCTCTCCACCTTGAAGTCTGGGGTCATGACAACCTGCGTGGGCACGATGCCCTCCGAGGCCCTTTTCATTTTTTCAATAACGGACTTGGGCTTTCGCTGGTTGCGAGTTCGTTTCATCTCATCATTTGCCAGATCCATCTTTCCCATCCCCGGCCAGACCTGTCCCTTCAACGATAAGGAGTCAGTGCTGGCCACATACACTCCTTGATCCTCAGCGTTCTGTTCGGGATCGCAAAGTCCTAGAAAGAGTGGCAAATCGGTGGCCAAATCGTTCGGTTCAATCTTGATGAGAGTATTGGGGGAGGCTTCTCGCTTCGGCTTCGGCTTCGGTCGCTGGACATGCTCAGTACAAGACCAGAAGTTGCAGGGTAGGAAGAACAACCTTTGCTGCTTGAACCGAGGCAGCGGCTCTGTTCCGTCTATTACGTGCCTCTTCTTTCGCCTGCTTTGCCCTCATTCTTTCGACAAGCAGTGCCTCGATGCCATTCTGAGAGTACTACTCTTCATAACGCCGGAGGGCAACGGATGCGGCAATGTCCTGATGTGCCTTGAGCTTTGTCTGGGTTTCGTGGTGAAGGTGGCCTTTGGAGGCGATGTGAGTGAGCAAATGAGAGACATCCGAAAAACGCGGTATTTCCGGGCAGACGGTGCACAGGAGTGGGATTTGACGGTTGGAAGAGTTGACCACACTGCTGACTATTGGGATAGCAGAAGCCATGTCCTAGACGACACATTGTCAGCAACGAGATTCCATGATGCCTAGAGAGCATGGCGTTTGTCGAAGAACAATGAATCATTGGAAATTGAGGTTGAGATCGTACAAAAACTGTCTGTACAGCGTCCTTTTCCTTATCAGACACAAAAACAGGCAAGGGCTGCCAGGTACGCAAACGAGTGTGGTGGGGGGAGAGCCCGAGATGCGACGCGGTGAAAGGGGCAAGTCGTGGGTAGGTAGCCAGAGATGGGAAATTGGAATGAAACACAAGAAGTGGCTCGACTCATGCAAGGTCCGATGTAATGGAAACTTCTCCAAGCCTGGTAAAACAATGGGAGGGAGGGACTTACCGCACGAGGCTTGGCCGGCTTCCTTCCTCGAGCCATGGCTGCTTCCTTCAGCACCAGCAACGGACTGACTCCGCATGTGGTTTTGTAAGAACGACGGCGGTGAGTTGTCGGTGTTCCTGAAATTTTAGTTGAGAGGGGAGAAGAAAGGGAGAAACAGGTCATCGACGGAGGAAGGCAGCCCCTTGACGAGCCAGATGAGAAGGAAGTCGCGATGATCCCACACTTCTTGTCGGAGATATCCGGCACTTTCCCAACTTCTGCCATGTAAAATCATTCCCGAGTACGTATCCCCATTTTTCTTGCATGAAAATATGGCTTTCTTTTGTTGTTCAGCCTGAATCCTTTGACTCTCTGTCGCCTGCCGATGTTGGCCAAAGGGATCTGGATATAAAGCCTCGTCAGATGCAAGTCAATGTGTCGAGAGGATTGATCAATCTTTCAAGACATGCAATCAAGCCTGTTTAGCTACCCAATTGGGTTAAGTTTGCCCTGCCTGACTCTGTTCGATTCATTCAGCTCCTTGAGGTGGTCCTACCGAAACACCCCGGACTCGGAGCTTTGATGATCTAGAGAACGGAGCGTAATGGATAGGAGCTGGGTACTCTGCTCAGTATCTGTACCGCGCCATAATTAGCTCAAGAATTCATGTCAAAAAGAAGTGTAGCGGAGTAATAGAGCTGAAAGCTGTCAAAGACGGAGTGGCAGCCTTCAGCGTGGGGGCAGACAAGATCGCCAACACGGATCTTGTGCAAGACTTGGGCGGGATGAGGGAAGTCGCTCCAAATCAATTCCATCTTACCAGGTTAAAACGGGAAGTAGTGTCTCTCGGACGGAGAGATCCAGCCTCCAGGGACCTAGATGGGCAAGTTGAATCTGGTCAGGAGTGGTAGGTACCTAGTTCGCGGCAAAGGGCCAGTGACGTTTGCGATATCGGAGTGATGACCAGGCAAGATGACGGTACTTTCAAGGAAGGAACAAAAGGATCCTCGTGAAAGGAAGAGAGAAGGAGGAGATGCTGACTGAGGAAGGATGATGCTGCGGATGGCGAGGAAGTGACTTGGCACTGGGGGATATGCCCGCCTGGCGAATGTTCCAGATGAAGGAATGGAGGAGGAAACCTGGAAGGGGGGGATTTTCCATGCCTGGTGTACAGAAAGATGGGAAGGAGCCCCTCGGGTCAAAGACGTGCACCGGCAAGCGGGAGTGTCGGCCTTAGGTACGATGCCTCAGGTTAGGAAGGTCCTAAGACCAACCTGCCTCCGGACGGGAAGGAACCTACCTACCTACCCAGGTAGCCGAGAGCTCCCTTCACTCACCGGGGCCTAAAAAGAGCTGTCTAAGAGAAATATCACCAAATGCATTAATTCCTGTATATAAAATGGGATATGATTAAGCCCTGCGTGGGTTGACAGGCTATGACAAGTGTTTCTGTACGAGGGTCGCGATATAAGGTCATCCCATGATTGATTCCGCTGCTGAATGATTAGTGTCTCTTTTTCACGTCGCAAATGGAGGGCCTTCTGCACAGGCCCATCTACATCTCCTGCGTAGCTAGATGTGGGCAGTGTTCGGCAGTGAAGACTGAGAAGGAGGACGTTTGGCCACATAGAAAGAGCTCATTGAGTTGGATTGTCACAGGGACCAACGACACTGCGACGGGACCATAAAAGCTGACGAGTTCGCGATCCGAAGACGGAGCACAGCTAGCAGAGTCTCATATGTAGGGGAATAGGGAAATCGAACTTAGCGTCTTGAATTAACACTATCTTAAGACTCAGATCGACTTATAATATTTCATACATGGTCCTCCGAAGACACTCCGACCTGGGTTTGCCCCAAGACAAAGATCAATCTCATACAAATGTGAGAAGGACTTTACAGAGTACAGAGTGAAAGCCATAGAACATCGGCAATGCCCCTGAAAAAAACAACTGTTTCTTCTCCTCTCAGCCTTGTATCCATGTTACCATGATGCAGTTTCTTTAGCAGGCTATTCATGGCAAGACATTTTGGTGCCATGGTGAAGGGCGGGCGGCTCGGCTCGGTGTACGTGAAGGGTTGTGTAACCATCGCCGGTATCAGCCAAAGATTCTTCTTGTAGTCGTCTTTGGCATACAGTACACTGGATCAACGGCCTCGAGACCAGGGTAGCCCAAGAGACTCAGCCCGCATAAACCGAACTGGGTGTGCCAAACGTCGACCATGTCGCCCGGTCGATCGGATATACCGCCTATCTCGGTATCTTGACACTGTAGGATGAAGGCGATCAGGGCATCTCGGTCAATCCAATGAGTGCGATCAATCATTGCCAGACTGCTCAACACCCACCAGCTGTAGCAGACATCCTCCTTCTTCTCTGGTCGACCATTGAGGCCACCGCAAGGGACTTGTCTCTCGCTCAGCCACCGACCGAGCCTTTCTTTGTCAACCATATCGAGGCGACCGACGATGGCAAGTGCTGCGACACAGGTGAAGATCTGGCCTGAATGCGACTCCGCACCAGGGCTAGTCCCATAGCCACCATCAAAATTTGCACATGCGGCGATGTGGGCGATGGCTTTATCGACATGCACCAAGGACAAGAGTCCGAGGAGGGAGAGAGCGTTGAAGGCACCGTACAAGAAACGGGTGTCCTCCTCGCCCCATTCATCCCCAGCAAACGTTCCAGTCTCTGGGTTCTGCAGCCCGGCGATGACTGTGTCCGGTCAGCGAGTGCGCCAGAAGCACTGGGGGCCTTGCGCAATACCTACACTTGCCGACTTGGCTCTTCCCCCTGCCTTTGGCTTCCAACTGGTCGAAAGCATCGGTCATGGCGAGGATCTGCACAGCACTTACTGTGGAGAGCATGTGGGCATCGTGTCCCGGCGCCGCGCCAAATCCGCCGTTCTCATGCTGGCACGAGAGTACGAAATCAACAACCTCCTGGCGCGGGAGGGCGTCTGGGCGGTCGAGCAGGTAGAGGGCATTCAAGCCCCAGTAGAGGCCGTTGAGCCGCAAGTGTTCAGTCAACCAGTAGTCCAGCTCATCTTTCCGAGTATCTAGGCTCTGTATGTATTTCACATGAGCGTCAATGGCGAGGGTAGGGCCTTCGTAATCCGCGGAGGCTTGCGCCATATTGTCAGAGGATGAGGATAAGGTTGAAGAGATCGTTGAAGTTGAATTGCTATATATTTTGGAAGGCGGGGCTTTACGTAAGCGTTGTTTGACCAAGGAGAAATGCATCTTCACCTCATTGTGGCCGCTACATACCTAAGGTAATCCAGGCGTCCTCGGGCAGGTAGGTACCTTTATTCGAGAGCGAGCCTCTGTCAACTCGGATTGCGAATGGCTGCGACTATCCGTTCGTGGCCTGCCAACTCCACAGCACTAAAACTCTGCCTGAACTTCCACACACGAATTGATCTAGGCATCTACATTGCAGGCACCCCCCCACGGAATCCGTTGCCTTTCTAGACACAATCAAGATGCACCAAGAAACATTCACCACCAGCGATGGCTGCAAGATCGCCTTCCAAACCTCTCTGCCCTTGACAGCGGCCACGGGAAATCGCCATTGCGTAGTGCTCATGCATGGCTTCAGCGGCTCCAGCGACTACTTTGTCCGCAACTTTGGCTCTCTGAGCGAATCTCTCTGGGTCGTCGCTCCCGACATGCGCGGTCACGGCAAATCAGACCGAACCCGCGGAGGCTATCACGTTGCCCGCCTGGCGGCCGATCTCGCCGATCTCGTGGCCCACATCCGCCAGGCGGTGTTGGGTGTCCGCATCGTTCCCGTCGGCTGTTCGATCGGTGCGGCGGTTCTCTGGACACACGTTGAGTTGTTTGGATGCACCGACTTTGCCGGCTTCGTCTTTGTTGATCAGGCGCCGCTGCAGGACCGGTCCACGTTTGATGGGTGGGATCAATCCAGAGCGCACAAGGGATGCTACGACGAAGCGACCATGACGGCAGCGCAAGGCACCTGGATTCAAGAGCCAAAGGCAGCCCACTTGGATCTGGTGAAAGGATGCCTAGGGTACCGGTATGCACCACAAAAGGAGGATGGGATCTCGGCTGAGCAAGAGGCGAGAGACGAGGCCTTCTTTATGGAGATTAGTGCTTCGTGCGACCAAACCTGGCTTGCACGGCTGCTCGCCGACCATACACGCTACGACCACCGTGAAGCCATAGAGACCATCACAGTCCCGACATTGGTTATGGCCGGGAGGCGATCTGGATGTTTCCCGCTCGAGGGGATGCTGGAGAGCGTCAGGCGTGTAGAAAGGACGAGGCCTGGACTGGCCAAGTGTTCCGTGTTCGAATCTGGCCACTGGCTCTTCTACGAGGAGCCAGAGAGATTCAATGCGGAGATTGCCGAGTTTGCCAAGTTTTGCTAGGCATCTGGCTGTCTATCCGTAGATATCTCGGAAAATATCACTCCAGCCCAACTACCGAAGCCGGAATGTGTGGTAATTATTTCTGTCACCCACCTACAGCCAGTTGTGAAACAAGGCTAGAGTATTTCGCTGCGAAGAATGATATCATTAGTAACAGACGAGACGAAATCCGGTGCAACACGTCTCACATATATCCCAGCATTTGGCAGGGAAACCCTTACTTGCGGTGCTGTCAAGCTTGGCTGTGTAATCCGAATTTGGATCCGTCCGGGGTGCCCTCACGACAAACGCTCTTTGACACCTCAGCAGAAGACGAGCAAGTATTAGAAAGCGGCCCTGCACGAGATTCCCAGTTTGTCGTGATTATTACATTAACAAACCCCGGAAAGAAACACGTGCTCGACTCGAGGATCACAACGGCCCCATCAAGTAGGCTCTACGGATACCTCGGATTCGATCAGCATCTATCAGGGCCCTAAGGCTCATGATTGCATTACGTATACCTAAGTGTATTATTGCATGTCTAGTGAGCTACGAGTCACGACTGGCTGGCGCAGCTGGAGATGCGAGGCGCAATAGCAGACGCATATGGGTAGGCAGGTAGGCAGGCAAGCAGGTTGCAAGACGAAATCAGAGGCCATCGGGATCAAGTACCGCCACGAAGCGGAAGTGTCGCGCCTCTGAAGAAACACATTGTGGTTGCCAACAAGGAAGCAGACCCGTTGCGATGGACCGAAAGATTGGGTGCTGCTGGGATTCAAAAAAGCCCCGACCATCACACACCTCCCATTTTAGCAGGACACTAATTAAACAACGCCACCTCTGCCACTCATTCAGGCACTGACCGTGACCCCGGAACGGTACGAACCAGTCGCTGGGTTACGGTGCCAGGGGAGGGCCAGGAGAGGCAGTTGGTTTGGGCCAAGCGCAGGGGTTCAAGCAGATCGGCTGCCCACGCGATGCGAGATTCTGAGACTCGAGGTCCGGGAGGCAGGCACTCACTCACTCATCAGTCGCGACGAACCCGAGATATTCTGGGAAATTTATTACAATGCGAAAGTGCTCACTTCCCCCCCAAAGGCGTTCCCCATAATCTAGGGAATACTTGCTAAAACCCTTGATGGGAAGGTAGCTATCGTGCTGCCTTTTCTCTCATCAGCTTGGTGGATGATCCAGACTCAGCCGGCACCGGGCCACTAACTTATCAACAAGGCACGAGGCACCCGACAGCTTACTGACAGGACTCTGGTTGATGACGATGACGAGTGGCAGGTCGTGGCTTTTTTGTGTCAGCCAGAGCCAGCGGAGGATCCGTGTTGGATACACATCCTGGATGGGTGATGAATGAGTTAGTGAATGAGTTACTAGTGAACGAATTAGTGACTGAATGGATGAATGATAAAATGAATAGATGGCCCCTGAATTGACGCCCGATTCCCACATTCCTGCAACCCAACAGAAGGCCTCATAATAAAAAAGTCTGTTTGTTGTCATTGTTACCCGGTATCCGCGTTATTACGGAGCCGTTCCCAAGTTCTCATAAGCTAGGGAGAGATCCGGGGACGGCCTGTTCCAGGTTACCGAGTTGTCCTCCTCTCCCGGTCGAGTCGGGTGTTTTTCTGCTGACCTCTCTTTTTAGTGTGCGACAGCTGGTTTCAGAAGCTGCCAGCACACACACATCAGACACACCGCAAGGAACACACGCAATAAGACACGCAACGCTCAGTCCAACAGGTTCGGCGTTGGAGCTTGTCAACTTCTTGACGGGCCGCAATCACAGAAAACACCTTTGACACTGATGATGCTCTAGCTGCTCTTGCATAGATTGCCTACCCTCCTTATTCTCCCCATCCCCCTCCGTTGGTCGGTGCGAACAGTTCTGGAGCCTGGGCCCCTTGGCTTCTCACCTCTTGTCCCTGGTTCCTGCTAGCCCCTCCCCCTCCTTCATCCCACAACCCGTCCCTTGCTTCTCTTGCAGCCCCCTCCCTCTCCCCCAAATCCCAGCCTGAGCGGGCCTTGAGCAATTATCACGGTCGCTGCCGCGACCGTGTTGTTGATACACACATACCAGACGGCACGTATCGTATT
>JABFEP010002325.1:0-11733 GCA_013618265.1 Fusarium albidum
TGATTATCAAGCATCCAACTTTCACTTGATTAACTATACTATGGAAAGGTAATGGCTATATATTCTGTTAAACACATCCAGACACTTGTGATGGGAATTCAGGTCGACCAGGATGCTGTCGATGTCGACTTGGATCTGACCCCCGCAAGAACTGGTGATGACCTCGGTCGGCCTGTGAATGTTGCACTGGAATCGCCGATCATGAACCCCTGATTGGGCCAACTGCTACCCCGCAGACGTCGACCCCACAGCCGTCGTTAGAAACAGATTAAAGGCAATTGCAACGAGAAGCTGCCAGAGTTACTTAAACCCCCTCCTTGAAGCCTTTCGACGTCGAATTGGCAAACCATGCTGCCACCATGTCCTCCCGCACCGAAGCGCAGATCACTCGCAAGAGGCTCATCGATCGGGTCAAGCACCGCGAGAACAGGCTCACGCACAGGGCGCAGCTGGACCGCATCGAGCAGGACGTGGCCTTTATCCTGCAGAGCCTGCGGGGCATCACGGAGCACCTCAACTACCAGGCGCAGAGCCACACCCTGACGCATCCCCTAGTCCACCACCCGGGCGTCAGAGCAGACGACACCACCTCGTATCCTACAAGTCCAAGGCCGTCTCGGACGCCGTCTCGGGTTATAGACTGTCGATGTGGGATGCGGCACTGTGATGACTTTGAGAGTCTGGAAATGTGCGCCGTCACGGGTATATACCAGACTCGCGTGGCGTTTCCTCACCAGGAGACGGGTGGATTACCCAGAAATCCAGCCTTGCCAAGCATGATGCTGCATTCCGAGGGGGACAACTTTATCACTTCTCTCATGACGCCGTTTATAAGAGACATGAAGAGCGGAAAGATGGAGACCATGCTAGGGGCATACCTCTTTGCATATCGTCTAATACGGGTAATCTATCTCAGTTCCCACCTGTTCATCTGCTAATGACTGCAGTGGCAACTAGATCCCTGTCCCGCTACGCTTGCAGATGTCCCCGTGTGGCTCCTCCCTACTTCGGCACAGCTATCAGGCTCTCACCCCGTGTGCATCGACTTTCTCCCGTGGCCTAGACTCCGTGAACACTTGTGCTCGTGTCGGGGTGAAGGCTGGCAGGTGCATTCCGTCCAGCTGTACTGGGAATCTACGCGGCTTGTCCTTCCCCAGGGGTGCAGCGTGTTTGGGCAGGATGATGACGGGAGGATGAGCCTCTCTAGAGAGTTTGAGGCGGCGGCGTTGGATATCGCGAGTTGGCGGATGGGGGCGCCGTGGGCGGACATCTTTCCGCACTTGATGGATTTGGTGGGGGGGGAATAGGGGTTGTACATAAATCATAGACGGTAGGAGAACCAAGTATTAATGACTGAATAGGCGGTTATTTTATTAATCCTTCAAGGTACATACAGGTCCACATGGCCGTTGCAGGATTCGGTCTCTCTCGGGACCGAAGCGTGAATCCAAGCCGAAATGTACGGCACAGTCAGGAATGCAACCCAAACCCGCACAAGGTCCTAGAATTAGACAGCAAGGTCTGGAACAATGTGAGATAGATGTGAGATGCGGCATTAACAATTCCCTCAGTCCACCGACTTTTATGATATCATCAGCATGGCCTCAGATTACTTAAGAGCCAACGTTCCTCCAGTTTCCCCCTCACTTAAACCGCCAGCTGAGATTACATAAAAGCACTCGGGACATTCCTCTGTCAAAATGAGTCAAACCAGCCTCGTTGAAAGCAGCTCGGATCCCCGTGCCCTTGACAACACACCAAGTCTCCGACTAAACTCCCCTTATATACCCAACGGTACCCAGCACTCCTTCAGTCTAAAAGGCCGCTACATATACGACACACCCTCCGCCCCAACCTACCACGTCTCCACGCGCAACACACAGACCGGCAATCCATTGCAACTCCAGATCAGCCACCTCCTCCCCAGCGAGGCCCGGCTTCTAAGCGAAGCCTCAAGGAACGGCCAAGACGAGCCCTTTCTCAGGTACGACGACGACCTGACCGTGTACGCCGGCGAAAAGATCAACGTTCCCTTCAGTCTCGGCCAGAAACCCCTACTCGTGATAAGAGGGCAGAAGAGGGGCACCGTGCAGGGCAGCGTCATCATGGGGAGGAGCGGCCGCTCGTACAAGTTCTGGCACATGACGCCTGTTAGACGGGCGCTGACGCAGGCGGAGAGTGAGAGGATGCAGGCGCTCATGCATAGGAGGGGGTACAGGGACAGTGATGACTGGGACAGGAAGCTGTTGCTGACGGTGGAGTCTATGGAGTGGGTTGATGAGAATGGGGAGGTAGTTGCAACTGAGGAGGATGGGAGGCTGAATATGGTGAGGATGGATGTGGAGAAGAGGGATCTTGTTGTTTCGTGCTGGGCTTGTAAGAACTTTGTGCTGGATAAGCAGGCTTAGTCTGGATTCCATCCAGACTCCGTCAAACAGCCTTGACCACATCACTCTTGCCCTGTTCCATCGCCGACTGCACATGATTCGTCATATACGGCTCAGGATCCTCAACCCAGAAGGAGCAAATCAACGCAACGACACTAAACGGGATAGTTATATAAAAAACAAACTGAAAAGACCGACCGTAGGCCAGACGCACCGCCGACCGAAGAGTCTCCTCTACAGCGGGCGTCATGCCTCGAATTCCATCGAGAGAATGTGGCACGCCAAGGTTATGAGCGATGGTCCCCGGGATGATGGCATCGAGGTCAGCTGCGTCTAGACCGCTTGCTAGTGCCGCCTTTGTGATTTCCTCGACGGAGTAGACGCGGAACTTATCCTGGAAAACGGTATTGAAAATAGCATTGCCGACAGCACCGCCGGCGGACCGAAAAGTACCGAGGAGACCCATGGCTACTCCGAGGTGCGAATGAGGAACGTGGAGGCTCGCGATGGCATACCCTAGGATAGTAACCATGACGAACATGGGGACGCCAAACGCTGGAATGAACGTCCACGCCCACCTGCTATTAACAGCAGCGGCACTCGCTCCGAGGAAGACAGCCTGGAAGGTCATGCCTGCGACGAAGAGCCATTTGACGTGACCCAGTCGGTGCGCGCAGATGGGCACCACGACACCGACAATAGTAGTAATAAGATTATTCGGCAGTGAAATGAGTCCAATCTGGATACTATCGGTTGTGAACATGAATAACGATCCCTGAGGGAGGAGAGCCGACATGGCGTGGAAGTTCATGCCCGATATAAAGAGTCCGATCAGCAGCACGACAAAGCCGCGCCACATACCGAACAGCCTAGAAGGGAAGAGAGGAGCCCTGGCGACTTTGAAATCGTAGAGAAAGACGACCCCGACGACTACTGCCCCGATGACGATGGGCAGGATAGAACCGACGCTGCTCCATGGATGCGATGGACTGCCGCCCCATGTTAGACCGACGAGGGCGGTTGCAAGACCGAGAGTGAAGAGTACAAGTCCGAGCCAGTCCACCTCTTTAAACTGCTGCCATCGGGTCTTGTCAAAGTCACCGCGGGGTCGGGGCGTCGGCCAGTAAAAGAGGGCTGTCCCTGCTAGGCCGAGACCTTCGACGATGATGCCGATGTAGAAGATCCAGCGCCAAGAGGCAAACTCGAATAGAGCAGCTCCCAGAAGAACACCAACCATGCCCCTGCAAGGGTTAGTTTAAAGTTGACAATGACAGTAACTGCCTACCAAGGAATCATGATGCCGCCCTCGAGGATTCCGACGCCCACCGCTCGCCACTTATTAGGCAGCATCTCCGGAACGCCCGCATACGCAATAAAGACGAAGCCTGTGCCAAGACCGATGATTGTCTCGCTCGCAATCAGAGCGGCAACGGTCCTCGCCACGCCACCTACTATACAGCCCACCATGACAACCCCCTGACCCCCGAGGATGAGATGTCGACGACCAAAGACATCGCTCAGGGGTCCACCGAGGGAGAAGGAGCAGGCCGTCGCGAGGGACCAGGCGCCGACGATCCAGGCCATCTCGGCGTCGTTGCCGAGGTCGTTGGTTATCTGGACGACCACGGCGGCGACGCAGGTGAACCCGAGGGCGACGGCGGGGCCAAAGGAGGCGGACATGGACTGACGTGTCAGCATTTCAGACTTAATACTCAAGTGAATACTCACGAATATGGCGACCCAGGTTTTGATGCTGACGACGGCGTGTTCTGGGTTATCCTCTAATGCGGCGCGGTGGGGATCATCTTCAAATTCGATGACGGCGCGGGCATTGTCTGCTCGACGCTGGCGTTCAATGTCCTTGGCCATGGTGAATGTAAAGATTGATGTGCTGTGTTTAGCTGAGATACACTGATTGAATGCCAACTTCCCGCTACTCAGACTTGGATGATGGCGTCCCACATACAACCCCGCGTTTAGACTGTGGGGAAGCAGGGATTTAAACGAGAATCCGAGGTCGATACGAATAACGGCCGTAGTTCTAAATCAAGCATAGCTCGGGTAGATCTTCGTATACGAATGCTACCGCGGCATCAGTTACCCGAATCCCTCTGCATTCCCTGCCGGGGGCCTCCTGCGGAGGGCTGTCCTCGCTACGCTCGCCTAGAATTAAAAGTTGATCAGGGCCTCTAGTAGGGTGTCCAGTCCACCCGCTTCATCCGCCAGTTCAAACACAGCACCATCCCTCCTAGTCCCCTCATCAGTCCAACTCAAGATCTCTCTAGAAACACCCTCAACCGCTGGCCCATAAACCACGACTTTCTTATCCTCGCCAAACACCGGCAAGTCCTTCCTTCCGCACACAAACGACAATACATCTCCAGCTAGTGATCTAGCTACGAGTCTGTTCTGGGGGCTACACCTCTCGTCGTAGTTGCCCCAGAGGTAGGCGATGTCGAGGATATGGCTCGATCGACCGGCGTGCACGCCATCCCATGGATTCTGCTCGTTAAAGTGCCCTAGAAGGCCATCCCCCGGGAACGACTCGACGAGTTTCACAGACGTGGCGTAGAAGCCGACGTCTGTGATGATCTGGGTGATTCTCAGCAACGAGTCTTGGTCTGGCGTGTCGTCGTGTATCTTGTAATGGTCTAGAACCCTAGAGGCTGCTTCTCCTAGGGTCTTTATCAGATGAGTTCGGAAACTTGTCGTGATGCCCTGTTGGCGGGCGTTGAGGCTGAGGATGGCAAAGATGGATCCCTACGATGTATAAGTAGTATTCTATAGAGAAACAGGACACTCACGTCAAACTGGCTGTCGATAGAAAACAGTCTTTTGCACCATCTGTTGCCAGATATTGGAGATTTGGTCAGAGTTGCCGCGGCTGGGATCAGCTCATGGTCAGTTGTAGGACCAGCTGACATCATCTCCTTTGATGCGTTGGCCAGCATGTTCTCTACTGGAATGTTCAGGAGAGACTTGATCCGACTCTCGGGGGAATCCTCGACCAAGCCTAGTGCCTGAATGGCAGAGCTGTAGATTGATTCAGCTGTCTCTGGCCCAACCGGCTTCACCAGTACTGAGGAACCTCCAAAGAGGACTGCCTGGCTGAACAACCATTCCGCAGATTGCATGTGGAAGTTGATTGACGCTGCAATCCACGTCAGACTGCACATATGGATATAGGGTGGACTGTACCTGCGCCAGCACTCTGTCCGACAACAGTTATCTGATCTGGATCGCCTCCAAACCCAGAGATGTACTTCTGTATCCACTGCAGCGCCACTCGTTGATCTAGAAGACCACGGTTGGGTTTGAAGCCTGCATTGCAGAGCTCCCGCGAAGTCAAGAACCCAGGTATACCCAGTCGATAACTTGTCTTGTCAGTCATGGCCTTGCAGACAGGAGACTGGCTCACTTCAAGTTGACTGCTATTATGGGCTGGCCCATGTCTGATGACAGCTTGACAATTCGACCTTGGTCGTAGTGAGGATACGAGCTGGATCCAAAGGTGAATGCCCCGCCGTGGATAAACACCAGAACCGGCAGGGGAGTGGACTCGTTCAAAGCCTCTGGCAAGGTGATGTTCAGGTTCAACCCGTCCAAGTCAGATATGGCAGGGACGTCGAATTCGGGAATGGCCTGTTGAATCAAGTCCATTTCCATGTCCACCGCTCCGTGTGGCATGACAACGGGGGGACTAGCTACGTCAGCAGCGATTCATCCACTAGACAACCTACATACCCGTGTCTTTCAGCTGCAAGGCCCTCTCCGTGGTAATCCACGAGTTGCGCGTCAGCGAATCGATTCTCGAGAGACGCGTACTTGACGCCGAGGCATTGGACGACTCCATCTCCGCTCTTGACACGGATGCGTCCAATGACAGGATGCTCTAGAAATGAGCCTGTTTCGGGAGCCATGATCAGGGCAGAAATTGATCGTGCCGCAGGAGAAAAGAGGAGGTTCAAAGTGAAGCAAACAAGTGTTTCCCTGCGGGGTCCCAGCCCAGGCAACGAGTCAGGACGCTGCTGCTTGTGGGCAGGCAGTTACAGAGGTGCAGTAGCTTCATGTGGGCTACGGGTCTGTCCTGCTGTCCCACATGAAGATGTGCAGCGAGGAAGGTGGCCTTGTGTTTGATTCATGTATACAACGGGTAAGCGGAGCCGAGGTGTGGGACTGGCCACATCGACAACCCCTCCCGTCTCTTCATCTCGCAAGAGGGCAGCTCAAACTCTATTGCATCATCGACTCTGGACCTCACCATGGGCGAAAACATCAGCCAGGACTTCTTCACCATCAAGGATGCGCCTGTAGAGAACCTGCGGCCCATGAGGGTCATTCTCATCGGGGCAGGCTTCTCGGGCATCTACACGACCATCAGGTAGGTCTCCTATGACACAGTGACCCAATCTAACGGTGACAGAATCTCTCAGCGGCTCAGAAATGTCGAACTTCAAGTGTACGAGCAGAATGAGGAAATCGCGGGTGTTTGGTAAGTCATGGAGAAAACGACTGTTGGCTGTAACTGACCTGTCAGGTGGATGAACCGCTACCCAGGGCTGGCATGCGATATCCCATGTGAGCTGGTCACTCGCTCTGATGAATGATAACTGACATCCAAAGCCTACTCGTACCAGTTCAGCTTTGCTCCGAATCCGTACTGGTCCTCGCTCTACGCCCCGGGACCAGAAATCCGAGCATACATGCAGGACGTTGCGGAACGATACGGCGCCACGCGGTACATCAAGACTTCTCACGCCGTCCAAGAATGTGTCTGGGATGCTGGACAAAAGATCTGGTAAGCCATCACACACTGTTGAGAGTAAGCAGCTGATCCTTCGAGCAGGAGAGTCAAGGTGCTCGACATCAAGACCGGTCAAGTCTTTGACGACACAGCAAACGTGGTCATCTCTGCAAAAGGTGGTCTGAACCAGATCATGTGGCCTCGGATCAAGGGTCTAGAGGACTATAAAGGAAAACTCATGCATTCTGGAGACTGGGATGAGAGGCATGCTACCAAGACTGAACCGTGATCCCAACCACTGACAGGCACAGTGTTGATCTCCGCAACAAGCGAGTTGGCGTCATCGGCAACGGGTCCAGCGCAATCCAGATCGTGCCGGCCATTCAACCCCTCGAGGGCGTCAAGGTCTGGAACTTTGCACGAAGTCCAACCTGGGTATCCACCTCGTTCGGGGACTTGGCAATGATGAAGCTCGGGAGGGGACCTGGGGATTGCAAATGTGAGTACTCCAACAAAATACAGCAGAGAACTAACTTGGGGACAGTCTCGCGGGTCGAGCAAGAATACATGGCCCGGCACCCAGACCACTACCACAAGATGCGCAAGACACTCGAGGGCGAAGCCAGCAAGAAGTACTTCTTCACGCTAAAGGACTCCCCCGAGCAGGCCACCGCATTGGCCAAGTTCCAAGACCACATGAAGGAGCGGCTCGACGGGCGACCGGATCTCTACGACGCCATCATCCCGACGTTTGCACCCGGATGCCGTCGACTGACGCCAGGACCAGGGTATCTGGAGGCTCTCAAGGAGGACAACGTTGTGTTCTGCAACACGCCCATCGAGGAAATGTCCGAGGAGGGCCTCAGGCTCAGCACCGGAGAGCACATCGACCTGGACGTTGTGGTCTGCGCAACGGGGTACAAGGTCGCAGCACCGCCGAGTTTCACAGTGACGGGCCGCAACGGCGTCACGCTAGAGGACAAGTGGACGCCTCACCCGGAGACGTACCTGTCCGTGGCGGTGGACGGATTCCCCAACTACATCATCATTGGGGGACCAAACTCAAACCTCGGCGCTGGCAGTCTCCTCAGCGTGTTTGAAGCACAGGGCGACTACGCGATAAAGATGATCCGCAAGCTGCAGAAGGAGGATTACTCGACGTTTGAGGCGAGGCCGGAGCGGGTCGCCGACTTTGGGAGATACGTCGACGAGTACTTCAAGAGGACTGTCTACTCGGATGACTGCTCGTCGTGGTACCGCTCTCACAATACGGGGTCGCGCATCGTCGCTCTGTGGCCGGGGTCGTCGGCGCAGTGTCTGGAGGTGCTGAGGGCGCCGCGGTGGGAGGACTATGTCCTCGAGAGTGATGATCCCACGGGGAATCTCCTCAGGTGGCTGGGGAATGGGTCGAGCTTGACCATCACCGAGGGCGACCCGTCGTGGTTCCTGGAGAAGGAGGCGATTGATGCGCCTGAGGAGGGGAGGCCCGAGGAGGGCGAGTTCTACAGTCGTCGTCCATATTCTCACTGAGGTCTTGAATGGATTACTATTGTTAACTGTAGATTGTCTCGGAGATGGCACACTGCCTTGGACCACATCAGTCGTCATATCTGGCTAGATCCATCTCAGGTGATGGGACTATTGTCTTGGCGGCTTTTGATACCTAAACTAGATAGCTGCCTGGACCTTGGCAGCCACGAGCGGATGCGAGATAGTGATCCTTTATAGGGCAGACCCATAAAAGAGTCTTTGCAGGCCTGTCCAGGCATTGTGAGCGAGGACTTGACCTGCTGAGAGACCTTGATAGTTGACCATCAACCTCTGCTGGCCACAGAGTCTAGTTTATGTTAGTGATACTTTGAATGGAACAGATTTGTGCTGGTGCAGGCAGTTCCAAGCCACCATGGAAGATGGCTTGCAATAGATACCAAGGTCCAAACTCGGACAGCTGCTAGCTGACGTGGCTCGGAGGTCCTGTGCGGTGGATCAAGCACCCTAGCCATCGTCGGCGCAATATCAGCCCGAAGGCCGACTCCCACTGATAGCAATACATTCGAACTCGGGAGCCTAAATATGGTACCTGTCTTGGCATTTGTGCCAGCACCAAGAGCTCTGTTGACACTCGGCAGCTCACGAGCCAGAGCTTGACCCCTGGTCAGGGCGTCTTCAGTAGGCCAGGCTCTTCTGCCTCGTTCCTCGCTCCTCGTACCTGACGCTCTGCTGTCCCACATCCATTCCGGATATCATGTGGGACAAGCAATGATTGGGAGCCTCAGAACAGCTTGGGAGATGTGTTTCCCAGCCTGAAGGAGATGGCCCTATAGCCCGGCTGCCTGGGATTACGGTTAACCACCTGTTCATTTGCCAGTTTGATTATTTAAGGGGCTACGGGATGACCTAGATACTTTTAAAGAATTGCCTATGGTTATGAAGACTTACCAAGTATCTCCATCTATCTATAACTTTGGAGGAAAACACCAAGTAAAAACAGAAAGAAAAAAGTCCACGGCAATATCGGACAGTTTACAGCCGATCTTGAGAGTTGTAACCTTGAGATTGCACAACACTCTCTGAATGCATTACCGACAGCGGCTGGCTGTCTTACCAAGCAGACGGTTCGTGCCGGAGCCCGAGACTCCGGATCGTCGACCAGGGTATCCAAGCTCTCGGTGGGAACCAGGCGGTGCTGCTACGCCTCTTGACAGACGTCACGGGCTAAGCCGCTTTCACCAAGGCCGAAGCATGAGTCGAGTTGTAAGCAACCAGATCAGCTTCGTCCCTTGCTTGGTCATCCCTGCCGCAATATTGGCCCTTAGGGAGAGACGATAAACAGATATATAGTCCAGATTCACCTCGATTTACAGTCCGTCTTACCAAGTCATTTCAACTACAGTACATCAACCATGAGACTCGTTGCTCTTCTAGCCCTGTCTGGGCAAGTCCACGCCCTGCCCAGGGCCCAATATGGTCACTATCGATCCTCAGACTGTCCAAGTGCCGCCGTGTCTGAATATGACTACATCATTGTCGGCGGTGGCGTAGCCGGGACGACTCTTGCGAACCGTCTAACCGAGACTGGCCGTGAGTTCAGGCCGACAAGTCCACGTCTTGTTATTAATCCATCGTGCAGAACATCAAGTCCTCCTCCTCGAAGCTGGAACACTGCAAGTCCCCAAAGAGAAAGCTCTGATTTTATGCCAACAGTCTCAGGGACCAGGACGAAGCCTTCATCACGACTCCAGGTCTGGTCGGCACTGGAGCAGGAACCAAGTACGACTGGAACCTGACCAGCACGCCTTCGCCGTCTACCAAAGATAGAGAGATACCTCTTCCCATGGGGAGGGGTGTCGGCGGGGGAAGCCTGATCAACCAGATGGTCTTTACGAGAGGATCAAAGGGGGACTTTGACCGCTGGGAGGAGCTGGGCAATCAAGGTGTCAACTGGGACGACATGTTTGAGTACTTTAAAAAGGTGAGCGTCTCCAGATGAGTTCTAGAATCCCCTAACTTGAGCAGACTGAAAACTTTACGCCTCCGGAGATGGACATTGTTGAGGATTTCAATGCCACGTGGGACTTGGAGGTGCACGGCTTCGAGGGCGCTGTCCACTCTAGTTTCTCGCCCTTTTTCTGGCCCTCAGTCAGTAAGTACTCTACTTTCCATTAAAAGACATCCATTGACTTTCCAATTTAGACAACATGGTTCAAGCCACGCGGGAGCTGGGAATCCGTGTTCTTACTGATGGCCAGGGCGGCGACGCAGCCGGCGGTTTCTTCTGCCCGCACACCCAAAAGCCCGTTGACAATACTCGCAGTTCCGGTCGAGCAGCTCATTACAACGAGGCTGCCGTGAGGAAGAACATGAACCTCATCCAGGGTGCCCACGTGACAAGGGTTGTCTTTGAGGGTAACAAGGCGGTGGGGGTCGAGGTGAGATTTCCATTTCTAGTGATGCCAATATTCTGACTGTCCAGTTTGCTTGCTCGACAGATTCAGAGACAACGCTTGTCAGGGCCAGGGAAATCATCCTCTCTGCGGGGGCGTTACACACGCCCCAGATCCTGCAGCTTTCTGGTATCGGAGACGCTGCCACGCTGTCGTCCCTCGACATTCAGACAGTGGTTGATCTCCCCGGCGTCGGGCAGAATCTCCAAGACCATCCCCTAGTGGCGACAGTATTCAACTGTGAGACGATACTCTGCCATTCTATATAATGCTAATAGGCCATCAGTGAATCTCCCCCTGTCTTCCGCAAACCTTGCTTCAAACGAGACATATGCCAGCGAAATGGCCCAGCTGTACAGCACGCAGCGTACCGGTCCCCTGGCAAACCCAGGTGGCGAATTCCTCCTCTTCCTCCCCGTCTCCAACTTTACAGACCTGGGACCTCGACTTGTCAGGGATGCCCAGGACCAGAACCCCTCTGAGGTTCTGTCTGGTGCACCCGAGGTCCAAGCCGGGTACGTCAAGCAGCACGAGCTCCTCACGCGGGGGCTCGCCTCAGAAGCCATGACGCCCCTGGAGGTGTTCTGGAACGACGGTGCCGTGGTTCTAGGCCTGGAACATCCCTTCTCTCGTGGCTCAGTCGGCATCGTGTCCAGGG